>CM040970.1:30333643-30530957 GCA_022985045.1 Macadamia tetraphylla
AGATGGGGAAGATTTAGGAATGCTCAGAGGTACTCTTTACCACTCCTAAGGGCATAAACAACATTACATTGGTTAGAGGGCCCTTGTTGAGTCTGACCTTGCACTATATTCAGTGGTGCATTAGTTGGTCCTTGTAAACTAACAGGCTGATGATGCCTAGGGTTAGGCTCTGGTTGACTGGGTAAAGTTCCCTTCTCCCTCTCACGCATAATTGAGACAACTTGGGTAAGTTCTCTCGTAAGATTTTGATGGCTTGTCATGAGGAGGGCCATATTTTTTTCCAAGTCACTTATTCTACTTGCCTCTCCAAAGGTTGGTAAACCTGGGGTTGGATAAGATGATAGAAGAGGGCCCTAGGAAAACTCCTGAGGTCTTACATTTGACCTAGGAAAAGTATTTTGAGAAAAGATTGTTGTGCAAAGGAGGCCTTTGGGGTCCAAAGTTGACCTTGATTATAGAAATTGGAAGGTCCCGCTTGGTTGCCTGATTCCAAGAGAAATTTGGGTGATTTCTCCATCCTGGATTGTATGTGTTACTATATGGATTATTCTGGTATAAGGCATTAACACTATCATTAGAAGTGCCCCCAGAGGTGTTAGGGCATTCTTCTATGACATGTCCAGGGGACTGGCACCAAGCACAAATCTTAACCAAATTGACTGATGATGGCTCTCTAGGAACAATAGCCTCAATCCTCTTGATTAGGCTATCCAAATGGGCTTCCTTGGCTACTATCCCATCCATAAAATATCCTTTTCCTCCTATGGTTCTTTCACTCTCTTGGGTTGATTCCCACTCACGGGTTTTGTCAGCTAAGTCAAGTAAAAATTCTCATGCTTTTCCTTCATCTCAGAAGGATGTGAATCCTCAGGCACATAGACTCTATCATTTGTTTAGTTGGGTAATCAATACCCTCATAAATTATTTGACATAAATGCCATAGGTCTAGGCCATGGTGAGGGCATTCTTGGAGTAGATCCTTGAATCTCTCCATAAGCTTGGAAAATGACTCACTAGGCTTTTGCCTAAACTGAAGGATATCACTTCTAAGCTTATTGGTCTTGTGAGTTGGGAAAACTTCTTAAGGAAGACAACGTGAACTGTCCCATGAGGTTATGGAATTTGTGGGTAATCCATACAACCACTTCTTAGCTTGGTCTTTCAATGCAAAAGTGATAAACCTAAGCTTAACAAAATCATCGTAAAGTCTGGATCTTAATTAGAACACATACCTCTTCAAATTCCCTTAGAAATAGGTATGCATCCTCGAGGTCAATCCATGGAAGTGGGGCAACATAGTGATGTATTGAGATTTGAGTTCAAAATTATTGCCCTGGGCTTGTGGTAGAACTATACAGGAAGGTTGGGCTGTTCTAGCAGGGTAGAACCTATCTTTCAGAGATTTAGGTGAAGGGTTTTGCTGTTGGTCTCCCATATTGAAGGGTTTTAAAGAGAGCAAACGTATAGGGTCACTACTTGTTGGATCTCTTCTTTCTAACCGATTCTTAGTATTACGACCACTTAACACTCATGCAATGAAAAACTTCCCACAACTAAAGTAAGACAAGCACAAAAGAATGGATAGCAAAACTTTTTGATTTTTTTTGATTTTTTGATTTTTTTTTTTGGGAGCTTACTGCAGGATCCGGGTTGCTCAGTCAATTCTCGAGGTATCTGCTGATGAAACTCGTCTTTATCATACTTGTGAGGCATGGCGACCTCCATCGATACAACTATTATTGCAAGTTGTTCTTCTCAGAATTCAATAAAAAAAGAAAAATATAAAACAAAGCAAACAAAGCACTCGATTTACCAAAAGAAAGTGAAAAATAACATGGAACTGTCTCCCCGGCAACGGCGCCAAAAACTTGTTTGAGATTTAAAATGTAACCGCAAGCGTACGGATCAGTGTAGCTACGGGTCGAACACAAGGAGAGCAGCCACTTTATTTTTTTTTTCTTTTAATAATGCGAAAGTGAACTGATTAATGGTTGTGATCTAATTCTAATTACCGTCCTAAACATATGTATCTAAAATAACGTCCTAACCATTCGTCATCTAAGAATTTAAAGACGCAAGCCACGCAATTAAAATTAAATAAATAAATAACTGAAAATAAACAACCCACGCAATTAAAAAAATAATAATAAATAAATAAAGAGAAAAAATGCTGAAATAAAAATAAAGTAAAAGAAAGGGGATAAAGCTAGAGAGAGACTCACAAGTAGGTTTCTCTACTTAGCCCGAGGGATGCATCATAATATGAGCTTCCCTACTTGACCAGAGAGTCACTCTTACAAGGGTTTCTCTACTTGGCTTTAGGGAAAGGGAGACAATTAAAATAAAAATAATAAATTGATGGTTCTATGGCTAGGAGGGGCAAAGCCAACACATACACTAGCCATGAACCTTGGGGGAAAGGGATAGCAATAATGTAACGACTGAAAATAAAAATCCTAAATTAAGAAAGAAAGGGTAGTCAGAAGAGGGAATGAGAGGGGGGAGAGAAGACTATTAAAGAAGCCTACCTACCTGAATCAATGCTTGAACTTGAAAAAAAATTGCTCCACGGCTCGTGATCTTGTCACCTAGATCTAAGCCTAGAACTATAACTTAAAAAATTACAACTCAATTGTATAAATCATAAACATAAAAAGAACTGAATAAAAATAAAAGAGTGCTTGCATTAATTGACATAAAAAAAACTATTACAAAAGTGATTAAAGCAAAAATAGAGAAGAACTAGAACTAAAGATAGAGCAAGAGAAAGAGAGCAACTAAAAAAAAACTAGAAGAAGAATGAATTGTGTTTCCTCCTCTTACATGAGTTGTATTTATAGGGAATGGAGAGGTAGGGTAACAATTTTCTCTTTCCTAAAAGAGAGAAACCCACAATTGATTGTGAGATCTTTTGAGTCCAAAAGTGCTAAGATGAAGGAGAGAGAAGAGAGAAATAAATTTTGAGAAATTTCCTAAATTTTTTTGCTTATTTTCTTTCCTTTTTTTTTCTAATTTATTTTTCTTCTTTTTTTTCTCTCTCCTAGGGACGATTTTTTTCTTCCTTTGTGTGATTTGGACAATCTTTGGTGATGATGTGGAGGAGAGAGAAGATTTGGACAATTTTGGTTCTCCCTTTTTTCTCTTTCCTTTTTTTTCTCTTCTTGCTTCCACGATTTTGCTTGCTTCTAACTTGATGTGGAAATCCCTCCATGCCCTTAGTGCTTTAAGTGAGTGAAAAGCGAAATCTTCAACAAAATCTTCTAAAAAACAACCATAAGATTCAACTTGAGACCTCTTGGTGAGCAAGGAAATTTTGTACACCATAGCTCACCAACTAAGCTAGGTAGTTGTTGTTACAAAAACAAATCTTTAATCACTTAAAGATGTGGTCCATCGATCCTTGTTGGCATTTGGAGTATTCCTTGTACCCTCGGGACAATTGCAAACGGGCGGTTCTGCATCTCGGTTAAGTTCGATCCATTATTCTTTTTCGACCGAAAAGAATAATCATTTGTACTGGTGACCAAACGAATGTGTACTTTTAATTGAACACGTCCATCTTGCTCGAATTTCGTCCTCTTCGCAACCATGAAAAGAAATAGGACCTCTTTACGTAAAATTGAAGATATAACCCGATAGTCCTTAAGGCCTTGAAAATATAAAACCGCAAAAGAGAGTAAAACCCAAGGTAGCTCCATTCTAAATATGTAAAATGCATGTTTTACTACCCTAGATTTCACACATAAATGTGCTCATCAATGGGTGACCCCCTGGGAAGTCTTCATGTTGCACCCTTTTTTTTTTTTTTTTTTTTTTTTTTTAATATTTAGTGTTATAATTAAATTTTCCTCTTCATCCACACCTCCTGATGAGTTCCCCAGTGATATTGGTAGGCTGAGCAGGAGCAGGTGAGGTCACTTCTGCCTTCTTGGCACTCCATAGCTGCCAACCATGCCAACATTGGTTTCCTCTGCTCTTTCTTCTTGCCTGTCTACAAGTAAGGATATAAATATCAGATTAGGACATCACATTACTAGAGTGTTGTTGACTGGTTAATGCATAATTCTCGAGTTGAGCGGCCTTGGGAGCCTTTCTCTCTTCTGCATGATATTACTCTTTTATCTCAAACAATTGGGTCTGTAATATTTAAGAAGATAGATATATACTTGTCATCATATCCAAAAGTCAAAGGAGATGCAAGGGAAAATATTTCCATTGTGGTAAGATTTCCAATTTTCATCACATGATCTACGACTGAAGTCCCTGGGGCAACTTAATACTATGAAAGGTTGCAGTGACTGCATGGCAAGTATGGCACTTTTGCTTGCCAAATTTTTCATTTAAATTATTTATCATGTCATATGCCTTAAGCAGTTCCTCAGAGGATTTAACAATGGTCTTATCTAGAGAACTTGGGATATAGACATAGGCTAATGAATCTTTCTAAAACAAAATTTCATAAGCCTCGATTTCTTCAATGTCATTGAACACTATAAGAAAAGCTATTTTAGGCGATGGGAATTTGTGATGGTAAAACTATTTCCGTCGCCTATTATAATATATGGCATCAGTAAAATATCTTCAATTTCCAATTATCATATTTAATCACGATAAAATATCTTCCATTTCCTATTATCATATTTAATCACGATAGATTACGTCCGCCACCTATCATAATATTCTATGATGATAAGTTTATCTTGTTATGCATAGGAAAACTAAAGTTTAACATTGGAACTAATGTGGATGTACTAAGTTATTTCAGTTAATGAACTTTTATTGTCTCATTATAACAAAAGAAAAAAAAATCATAAACAAATGGTTTGAAGACGATACCAAAGGGTCTGAGAGGTGTTTTAGGGTTTTCTTTCATTGTTTACAAGTCTATAGGTAGGATGGAGAGAGGGGAGGGCAACTCTCCAGCGGACGAGAAACGCCTTGGGCACGCCCAAGACCCCGACGGTGATCATAGAAATAGCGGTCGACAGGCCTTGATTACTGATTTCCTTATGGTCGATAGACCTACAGTGCCGCCACCAAGGCCCTCGTTCTCAACGGTGGTGGGAAGAGGATTGCCAGAGGTGGATAATCTCCATGATCCTATCCATGCTGGATCCCTAACCAAGGTGGTTATTCCTCAGGAGGCATATGAGGAGCGACTGCAATGGTTTCGTTTTGCCTTAATCGGTAAAGCGAACTTTAGATTCATATCAATGGATTTTATAAGAAAGGAGGCAGCAAACTCATGGAATCTGAAAAGAAAGGTGGCTCTATCGGCGATGGGGAAAGGATTCATCCTTTTTCAATTTCAACTAGAAGCAGACATGACCATGATACGGCGCAGAAGCTCTATCAAGATTGGAGGGCAACATGTCAAATTCCAAAAATGGAGACAGGATTTTAATATTCATGAAAAATAGATTGATAAGAAAATGGTCTGGATCAGATTTCCCGATCTTCCTTTAGAATACTGGCATGAGAAAATTCTCCTTACTATGGCTAAGGCAACGGTAGTCCCATGGCCATCGACAAGCACACTCGCGCAGTTACAATGGGAGGTTTTGCAAGAATCCAAGTTGAGATGGAAGTCGGTGCTAGCCGTGTTGATGAGATACATGTTGAGAGAAGGGTACCAGGCTCCCATGAGACCTTCTTGTTCAAACAACAAGTTATATATGAAGACAGCTTGGGACTTTGTGGGTTCTGCAAAAAGGCAGGCCACTCGACCTCTGACTGCAGAATTAGGAAATCAGTGGAGGAGAAGAAAAAATCCAAAACACATGTGACTCCTGGAGCGGTGTATGTAGATGATGCCAATGTAGAGGCTTCCCATGCGCCTTTTGTCAACAATGGTGATGAGGGCCACCTCAACAATGGTGATGATACTACTGTCCAGCAGGGAGAGGAGACCGGCTGTAGCAGGGTTGCGGCCTCAATTGCACCAAATATGGAAATTAATGCGGGGATGGAAACCTCACGATCTCCTTCCTTATCGGGAGAGAACGTGAATTTGAATTCAAATTCACTTCCTAACCAAGAGAACGTGGGGTCCATACAGATTCTCCTTCCTATCTCAAGTGAGAGACACCCAGATTTAGGGAGTAGCCGTTCCCCTATAACAGAAACTCCTCTAGATAATGGGCATCCAGCGCACAACAACAAGGGGAGACTATCACATGTAACAGATTCAGTATCTAATCCTAGATCTACCCACTAGGAAAATCATACGGCTGAGAATATCATTTCATCTATTCCTTGCATATCTCTACGCGGAGGGGCTGTGGAGGTGCACCATGAGGAGATAGAAATGGCTGATAAGCTGGTTGAAGCCGCTGAATCCAAGTTACATTATGCCCGAAGAAACGAGAAAGGGACGGACACTGTGTTGCAGGCCAAAAGGTCTGATCGACTTGCAACCCAAAAAAATAATTCATGAAGATTCTCTTTTGGAATGTAAGGGGCATCAAGAAGGCCTCAGCATAATGACCCTTTCTCTGCCTGGCTAAACTGATGATTGATGTGTACAAGTGCCCAACTCTCTACTTCAGCAAATTAGGCTTTGAAGCAGACGTCATCTGCAACACCAGAAGAGATAAAATTCCAAATCTATGGCTGCTCTGGAAGCGAGGTATTCCTAAACCCTCGATTTTTTCTAGTTCTGATCAGCAAATTTCAATTAATGTAGATTGGAAAGGAAAATCTATTATGATTTCATCCATTCATGCTAGCAATTTTAGAGCTATTAGAAGGGAGCTCTGGATGGATCTTGAGGCAGTGCTAGTATTGGTTGACCCATGGACTGTGGTTGGTGGTTTCAATGCCACCCTTGCATCTAATGAAAAGATGGGTCCTGGTACCTTTAACCTCGGCTCTGCTGCGGATTTTGATGCTATGATAGACTCATGTAAATTGATAAAACTAGCATCTCAAGGGCCAAAATTCACTTGGACCAATAATAGAAGAAGGGGCAATGTCTCTGCGATTCTCGATAGAGGATTCTGTAATGAGGAATGGTTGAACACCTTCCAGGATTGTTCTTAATTGGTCCTTCCAAGGGATTTTTCTGATCACAACCCAATTCTTGTTCTCTCTGAAGCTTGCCCTAGACCTGCTAATTGTTCTTTCCGCTTTCATAAGTTTTGGACAGAGCACCCTGATTTTTTGAAGAAAGTTACTGATTCATGGAGTCATAACATCTGAGGGCCGCCATCTTATATTCTTGCCCAGAAGCTAAAAAGGCTGAAGCCGATCATTAAAATCTGGGCTAGGGAAAATTTTTCAAACTTTGAGATTGAACTGGTCAGAACGAGAGAGGCTTTGGACCAGATTCAAACTCAAATTGAGTTGCAGGGAATGGATGACTCTCTCTTCGGCCAAGAAGCTGATGCAAGATCTGCCTATTTGGTTGCTATGAAAAATCATGAAAAATTATGGGTTGAAAAGTCAAGGATTAGATGGCTGAAGGAGGGAGATCGTAACTCCAAGTTTTTTCATCTCTACACAAAAATCAAGAGAGCCAAAAATACTATTCGAAGAGTCAAAAAAATCAATGGTCTATAATTTCTGACAGAGATGATATAGCTTGTTACATGTCCAAATTCTATGAAGATTTTCACAAGGGAGTTCCAGTGACAGATCATCTGGATTTACTCGATGCTATCCCAAGGTTTATTGATGAGGTGGATCTTCTATCTCTGGATGCGATCCCAGGTCCGAATGAGATAAAGCGTGCAGTGTGGGATCTGGACCTTGACAGTTCTCTAGGTCCAGATGGCTATCCTAGATATTTCTTTCGATGTTGTTGGAATATTATTTCTGGAGATTTTGAAAGAGCAGTGAGTGATTTCTTTACTTCTGGATTGATGCCACCGGGTATGAACAACAACTTATTAGTTTTAATTCCCAAAATTAACGGGGCTATGTCTCTTGACAAATTCAGGCCTCTCTGCATGGGTAATTTCTTCTGCAAAGTTATATCTAAAATCCTCGCAACTAGATTGTCTTTCCTCCTCCCTAGACTAATCTCAGAAGAACAGGGAGCTTTTCAGAAAGGGAAACTTATTCATAACAACATTGCCTTAGCATCTGAGCTGGCGAATATTATGCATTTTGCTATAAGAGGTGGCGGGTTAGGAGCAAAAATTGATATTCAAAAGGCCTTCGACACAATTTCTTGGGATTTTATTCTAAAAGTCCTAAAAAGATTTGGGTTTTCCGATATTTGGCTGAAATGGATTTCCCAAATTCTATCCACTTCCAAAATTTCCATTCTGCTAAATGGAGGCCCAGTTGGCTACTTCGGAGTTGAACGGGGGCTTCGCCAAGGTGACCCTATTTCTCCAATATTATTTATTATTGCTGAAGAAGTTCTCTGCAGAGGTCTGAAGCACCTTCTCAATAGAAAGCAAATCAAAGCCTTAAAAGGCCCTCGAGGTGTGTCTGCACCTACCCATCTTCTTTTCGCTGATGATATTTTTATTTTCATAAATGCATCCAGCAATTATGTCAGAAACCTGAAGAATTTTATCATAAAGTATCAGGAGTTCTCAGGGCAGGTAGTGAACTTGGAAAAAAGCAAGCTATTTATGGGTCCAATATCTTCTTCAAGAAAACAGGCTATTGTGGAAACAATGGGAATCCCCGCGTGTAATTTCCCCACAAAGTACCTCGGCGTGGAAATTTTAAAGGGTCGAGTAAAAAACCAATTTATGATTCCTGCTCTGGACAAGATCAGAGAACGTTTATCAGGCTGGAAAGGAAAGACCCTCTCAATGGCTGGTCGAGTTCAGTTAGTTTGATCCGTTATATCAAGCATGCCAGTGCATAATTTCTCGATATATTGGTGGTCGTCTTCTATGATTGCACAAATGGAGAAGTGGATGAGAAATTTTATCTGGACAGGAGACATTGACTCTTCAAAGGCTGTGACTGTCAAGTGGGATCAGTTTGCAAGCCTATTGATGAAGGAGGTTTGGGGATCCGCAGGATGAGAGACATAAATATTTCCTTGCTTGCTAAGCAGGCATGGAACATAAAGCATGGGGAATCAAAATTTTCAAGCTTCTTCAAGGCTCGGTTTTTGTCAAAAGGGCAGCCTAAAAAACTTATTAGGCCCTCTTCAATTTAGCCTGGCATCCGCAGAGTGTGGTCTTTCATATCTAGCAGGGAGAGATGGATATTAGGAAATGGAAAAAAAATCAATCTCTGGAATGACATCTGGATGGGGGAAGCATCTATAGTGGACGTCTGTGGCAGTGCCCTCTCCCCGCTCATCAACTCCAAAACTAAGGTCTCTAAAATAATATCGGATGGCAAATGGAAAATTCCTGAAGTTCACTATGAAGCCCTTAAGAGGGTTTTCTCTAATGCAAAAAAAATTAGAATTCCTCAAGCCGGCATGGATAATCGCTGTCTCTGGAGTGGGACCTCCTCTGGCGTATTTTCTTCCTTCTCTACGTGGAATGAAATAAGAAAGAGAAATCCCAAGATCCCTTGGTTGTCTCTAGTTTGGAACAAATATCTTCAACCTCGGCAATCAGTTTTTGGGTGGCGGTTGATGCATAGGAAACTTCCCACAGACGATAATATTATCCTTAAAGGCATACCCCTGGCCTCAAAGTGCTGCCTCTGTGGATTAGATGCTGAATCCTTCAACCACATATTTTTACACTGCTCCTTCTCCATGGAAATATGGAAAAAATACTTGGAGTGTTTTGGTATAACTTGGCCTAGGCCTATTGATCTTCATCAGTTATCCCAGTGGTGGGTGAGAAAAAGAAGAACTCTTTCGATGAAAGATGTTTGGTCCATAGGACTTGTGGTGATTTCGAACAATATTTGGAGAGAAAGAAATATCAAATACCATGATGATACTCATCACTCTTTCATCCAAATTTTCGAAAAAATTAAGCGGGACATTCAAGATGCCAGGTGTCAGATTCAAGATATCCTTTCAGTCTGAAAAAGATTTGGACGTTATTTTTTCTTTTTTTCCTTCTCTAGTTGTTAGTCTATTGTAATTGGGGTTTTTTTTTCCCTGCTGATGGCAATGCCGAACGTGGGGTCAAAAATTTCCTTTGATATCTCTATTCTTTTTCCTCATTAATAAAATCTCTTGAGCCTTTAGCAAAAAAAAACAAGTCTATAGGTATTTCCAGTAACTGTTTAATCCTGCTAGTTGTGATTTTCGAGAGCCTAAGTGTTAGCTATCATCCTTTCATCTACATTCCTTTTCCTTTAATTGTCCCCCCCTTTTCTAACTGATAAATCTAATGCAGTTGGGATTAAAGTTTCTCTTTCCTGCCAATATTGAACCATTAGCTAGATTATAATTCATAGCAAGTTGGGGCTATTGCTGTCCACCAACATTAAGGTTTCTCTAATTTATTTATCTTTTCTTGACAAAATTTCTTCTGCTATATTCCTTATATTATGCATAATATTTCCTTTCTCCTTTCCATTATTTACTTTTATTTTTTCTTGCAATTTTTTCTTTGTTATTGAGTTAGTAATTATTCTTTCTCACTGTTTTTTTTCTCTCCCTAGAAGATCAGATTTTATTAAGATGAAGAAAAAAAAAAATGGAGAATTCCTAAAAAACTTAAAAAACAACCTAGAGAAATGAGTCCCCACCTTTGGCATTGCCATCAGCAGAGACTCACAATTGCTTTATGAACCAAAATCTTGATCTAGAGGCGGCATCAATTGTCAACTCATCATTAATATGATGAGGGAATGCAACCATCACAACTGAAATGCCCGTTTTTGCTACATCTTTCACCAATTTGTCTGTAATAGGGTTGGCCTCCCTAAAATAATGGGTGATTTTCCACTAAATTGTATCAAGTTTGACTTTTTGATAAGACCACTCCTAGGCAATGAACCGTGGGATCCTCTTATATTGAAATAGAGTGACAACAACGATCAAATCCGATTCTATCCAAAGAGAGTTCACCCCCTTGTCCTTAGTATATGGGATCCCTTTGATGATACTCTGCGCTTCGACAATGAAATTGATGCATATGTCTAAATAAACCTTAAAATTAAAAATGACTCTCCCTCCTTGATTATTAAAATTCCCCTCCTCCTGCTCTTCACAGATCATAGAGAAGTTGCGATTTTTTAGATTAGAGATTGAAGAACTTCAAAGGCATGTCAAGATGAAGAAGTCTTTAACAAAGATCAAGATTAATTCAAGCTTTAAAGTGTCATTTTTATATAATTTTGTAGTTACTTAAGTTCTCAGATGGACTCAACGATGGTCTGTGGGATACTTTCATCAAAACAAAAGCAGTGGTATATAGGTTTGTGAGGACGATTGGTGGGATGGGGATAGGCGCAAGTGTAGCCACCACCATGTCCTCTCTTTCATCTCTTGCGGAAGGAGAGGGAGATAACCGAATAAGTGTTGCCAACTAAAATTAGGGTTTAGGACCCACGCAAAACAAAAAAAAATGACTCTATGACCGTATGGGAAAATTGGTCGAATCATCAGTCTGAGTAAAGGTTAAGTAACGGTCTAGGGAAGGTGTTAAGAACCTCAGTCCACCTGATGTAAAACTGCCTTTCTATTACTTGGCAAAACATGCATGAACTGTCACAAAAAGAAATAAAAAGTTGAAAATGAGGCATAAGAATTCAAGGAACACATATCTGGAAGTTTAGCTGCAAAATAAGGGTAGTATACTCGAATGTAAACAAAATAAAGATAATGTGCAACACTTATTGAAAACCCTTACTAGGAAAACCATAATGATGCTAAGGAATCACCCAAGATGATGAAAACCTTGGTTATCACGATGAAAACATGATAAAATAAATATGAAAATACATGTACAATAAAATACAGTAAAATTATGAAAACGCCCCTGAGGCACAAAACTAGATTGAAAAAATTTGACAAAAATCCCTAAAAATCTCTAAAAATAGGAGAAAGCATCGTAATATGAAAACAATAAAAACATAACAACACTACATTAACATAATACCATCATATCCCCGTCATTTGTAGAGAAGAAGAAAGATGATGTATTTTATACAAGAAACAAGCATACACATCATGGCATAGGCCCGATGAAGCATGGACATAGATGCCAATGCCATCAAGCTACTTTACAATAGTTTCCTTATAAATGCACCACCACTACCTATCAAGGTAGGACCATACATCTTGAAGGCATGCAAAGCCTAAAACACCCTCAAAATAACAATGAAAACGATAAAACGATCATAAAGAGTACTTATCTTGATGGAGGAAACTCAACAATGATAAAAAAAAAATAATAATAATAAGTGGAGAGTGGCTGGAGGCTTCTCTAGACTCGGTAGAGAAGCTTTAATTCGAAATGACACTTGCCCAAGCACTTAGGAGTTCAAAACTTGCTCTTTTGAACCAACTTCAGTCAATAAGTTCTATATGCTGAAAAAATAGTCCAAAGGAACCTTCCCAACGTGGAGAATCCTATATTTATAGACTTTAAGGGATTGCAGCCCCTTTCACACATTTTGAGGTTTAGGAAAACTACCTAAACCATCCATCAAGCATCCAAACAAGAATTATATCATCAATAGTGCAAAATAGGGTCACACACTTGACCAAACTCTATCCAACTTGTGGGAGGTACTTATCACATCACAGGACTCTATAGTGGCTTAGGAAACAACTTAGACGAATTCCCATCCTTAGGGAAGAGGTTGAAACCATGTATAACTCTCCAAATTTGAGGAAGAAGAGTCCTTGTACACCTGAAATTACCTAGATAATCGACATCGACATGCCCTGTCTCTGTTGAACAAAAGCTTCTAAACGTCAATGGGGAAGAGGATCTTAGTTGACACCCATAAGGCAATGTTTGACACTCTTAAGGGGTGTCGACATCGATGGACCTAGTCCTCGATGTCGATACAATCCTTTTTGAGTGTCAATTCATGTAAAAAGGCATTTTTATGCATTTTTGCCACTTTGGATAGTTTACTTCTAAACTAGGCTGGTTCTAAGAAAAATTGGGCTAGGGCTAGCCTACCTAGCATAGGGTTCATGAACTTGGAATGCCTATTACTTAGGCTACCATGAATCAGATGATTCAAAAACCATTATTCCACTTATTACGTATACATTGATTGGACAGAGGAATAAGGGACAGTAATTTGTTGACAGGGAAACGTCCTTCTTAAAATAGGGAGCAATAGGCTTGATTTCCTCCCAAATGGTGATATGGCAAAACAACTTGACCTGACATCTCGGCAATTCTCAGACTGTATTGGATAGACTCTTCCCCTCAGGGTTATTGTTATCATTTCATATGGATGGTTTGTGACCTTGTTATGTCTATAAATATATGATCTTTACACCTCAAAGGAAACTCATGAGCAACCTTCGAGTGTGACAAAATGAAGTATCTACAGAGCCCCTATTCTACAGTTGACCATGGATATTGATGGTCTTCTGTGCGTGAAGCACTTACTGTTCCGCATTACTGATGTTTCACTAGTTGATTAACCATTAATGCATCACTTGGACTCTAATCAACTGTAAGAAACTTTAGGAATCTTAAATGATGTAAATAAACTCCAACAACTAGTTTTTTTCTTGGAATTAAGAATAAATTTTGAAAATCTAAGATGATTTAATACTTCCTATTAATTTATAATAAAAAGCGGTTTTGGAATTAAACTTGAATACTTCCCACCTTTAGAAAAATCGTGCTTGACTTTAAATGCTAGTTTGTATATATATATATATATATATATATATAACTAAAGATCAGCAAATAATATCATTAATAAAAAATGGATGGAACAGAGATAAACAAAATCTATTGAACTAAAAATCAACCTTCGGCATGTCCATCAGCAGATTTTTAGCCCAATCACAAAATCTACATAAATTGAAACCCGGGTCTTCTATGAAATCCCAGCTTACATCAGATAAAATAAAAGGAGTTGTTAACCATGAGACTAAAGTTTTTGATCCAGCTCCATGCTTTGCCAGCTTTTTTGTAGGGACATTAACATTCCTGTAATAGTGAAAAATTACCCAATTGGTCTATATTCCTTGTAAAATAACCATCACTGCTCAAAACACCATGGAATTCTTTGATTCCTAATGCAAGTAACCACTGCATTGGAGTCACACTCAATCCAGAGATTTTCAATGCTCAAAATTCAAGCATGATGCAGACCATGAATAAAAACAATGAATTTTGCCATGACATTAGTCTCAATATCTTCATAGAATGAGAAGCAAATGAGAGGATTACCTTTATCATCCCGTAAAATTCATCTTGCACTTGAAAATTCCGGATTTTCAAAGGAACACCCATCAATATTCAGCTTGCAATAAGATGGAGGAGGAAAGATTCAAAATAATTCCTAAATTTTTGAGAGGGCAATCTTGAATTTGTAATATGGGATTTCTTTGAAAGAACCAAATCATCCACAGAAGAGACCTGGATAGGCGGATGGAGAAATCCTAAAGATCCTTCAATATTGCTTGAACATACAAGAAGGGGGCCTGTTTATATCATCAAATTTTCTTCTATTTCTTTCACTCCAAATATGCATGGGATGATAACGCAAAGGAACTACCACAATCTATTATAGGGAACAACTCCAACTTTTCTTTTCCACCAAAAAAAAAAAAAATCTCCACAGATTGGAAACCAGTCCATTGGTGGTCAAAAAAACTAAGAATCCTTGACCATACCACACTCAAGGAAAGATGGTTGGAGGATTCTACCTAATTTAAACAGAGCCTACATCTTGATGGAAGGGGAACAAAACACCTTCTTATTTTATCATCTGTTGGAAGACTTTCATGCACTAGATGCCATCCAAAGAGAGATTGGCTAGGGGTAAGACCTTCCAACCAGATATGACAAGACCAATTATTTTTAGGATATTTCTTCCTTAGACATTCGCAAGCTGAGATAACTGAAAATTGACCAGATTCAATTAACGACCAAATCAGCTTATCTAATGCAGCAATGGATGGGATAGGGAAAGATAAAAAATGCGGTGCAAATTAATTGATCTCATTATACATCACCTCAGGCAGCACTCATTCCCCTTCTTCTATAAAATTAGAAATTGAGACTGTCGCAGAGCACATTGGCAGCCATCTCCAACAATCCATCGAGAATTATTAGAGACAAAGCCCACACTTTCTTTGATCCTGGCATGCTAGAGGATGAGGTAATCTGGTGTTTTAAAGAGCCATTAGCTGCAACAAATCTTCCTCGCAAGGACCGAGTCAAAGGAGAGTTTTTGATTTGATGTACCAGTAGAATTTTAGCTAGAAGAGCTAAATTAATATCATTAAAGCAATGAATACCCAGGCCGCCCTCCAATTTTGGCTTGCAAATAGAGTCCCACTTCACAACAATAGCTTTAGAAGAGCTCTATTCACCACTCCATATGAAATTTCTAACCCATCTCTCCATGATTGCAATAGAAGAATAAGTCATAAATAAACTAAGAAATTGTGAATCAAGAGGCTACTCATAACCGTCTTAACTAATTCCACCCTTCTGGCCAAGGAGAGAAGTTTCTCCTTCTAACTAGCAAATTTGCCTTAAATTTATCCATTATTGGAAGAATCTTATCCTTCTTGTCCTGACCTTTAAATAACTCTATCCCAAGATAACGGGTAGGAAAGTGACACTCTGAGATGTTCAAAACATTTTTAATCCTGTGTTTCCTTTCCATTGAAATGGATCCTAGAATTTTTTGCTTGTTTCTAGATTTATTTTCTGCCCAGATGAAGCCTAATACTCTTCTAGAAACCTTTTAAGCTTCTTTATTGCCCTTATTTCTACAGTCATGAACAAAAAACGATCATCTGCATATAACAAGTGAGATGGAGTGATATTGGATGAGGGATGCTTTTTAGGAAACCTTTCTCCTAAAGATCTTGGAAACATCTGTATAGTACTTCCTTAGCACCAATGAATAACATAGGGGATAGAGGGTCCCCTTGACAAACACCTCTTTCCACCTCAAAGAAGCCCACAGGACCACCATTGATTAAAATAGACAATCTAGAAGATACTAGAATCTGTTTAATCTAGTGCATCGAAGTTTGAGAGAAGACAAATTTAGCCAAAACATCAAATAGGAATTCTCACTCTAAAGTGTCAAAGGTCTTCTGCACATCCAATTTGAACCCAATATTTTCACCAAAACTTTTAGAAGTCATCATATTTGATAGCTCAGAGTCAATCCCTATATTGGAAAAAATAATCTTCCCTTCTGAAATGCACCTTGCTCCTCAGAAATAATGCGGTGTAGGAAAGGGGAAAGCCTTGTTATCAAAATTTTAGGAATTAACTTGAAGAAAATTCGCTAAACAGATGGGTCTGAATTGGCCAACTTTTTAGGCATTTTTTATTTTAGGTATTAAAGTCAGAAAATTATTATTAACCTCTTTTGTAATCACCCCTTCCTTGAAAAAATCAATTAAAACATGACATACCTTAGGGCCAACAATATCCTAGCAAGAACAATAGAAGGTACCTAGGAACCCATCTGGGCCAGGTGCACTAGAAGGATCAAGATAAAAAATCATTGCTCGAATTTCTTCAGCAGATGGAATAATAGTGAGGACCTCATTATCTTATTCATTGAGCATCCTTGGAATCACAGATAAAAGATTGGCATTTTTATCAGTGACCCCTCGTTTATGAAACATCTGAAAGTGACTAACCATACGTCGGTTGACACCGTCAGAATACTATCATCCTCCGCCTCAAGCTTTCAAATCAGATTCCTGCCTCTTGATCTTGGCTGAGGTGTAAAAGAACTTATAGCAACGATTACCCTCTTTTGGCCATCACATTCTCTCCTTCTCAGCCCACAATTTCCCTTGAAGCACAACTGCATTGTCAAAATTTTCCCTCGCTGCAAGTTCCTGTTCAAAAGAAGAATCATCTAGCCCATTCTCCTCAATGCTCCTTTGAACCGAATCTAAAGCCGCCTTTGAAGTCTCAAGTTCTAAATCAATATGTGGGAAAACCGATCTAGCCCATGACTTCAAAGGACTTTTTTTTAGCTTTTGAGCAACAATAAACATAGGAGTTCCTCTGACTGGCACCTCCCATATTTCTTTGACGATTCTCTTAAAATCTTCATTATCTACCTAAAACCTCTACAATCTGAATGGAATGTTAGAAGGCCGAGACACCTCATTACGATCAACTACAATAGGGGAATGATCAGAGTAACTCCGCTTCAAAACATATTGAGAAGTAAAAGGGAAACATTGTAACCATTCTTCATTGCAGTTACTACGGTTAAACACCGCATAGACATTACCAATAGCCCTATTTTTAGACCACATGAAATTGAGGCTAGAAGTCGTGATAGGGAGGAGCCTATCTGAGTCAAGAAAAGTTGTAAAATCCTCTGCAGATCCTTGATTCAATCGACCAGAGTCCCGTTTCTTATGAGAAAATAAGTAAGCATTAAAATCACTATAACTATCCAAGGCAGCAATGTACTTGAGATCGAGCATAAATCATACCATAGCCAACGCCTATCAACCCTGAAGCACTTTTCATGAAAAGAGGAATGTTTGAGATTTTAAATGTAACCGCAAGCGTACGGATCAGTGTAGCTACGGGTCGAACTCAGGGAGAGCAGCCACTTTATTTTTTTTTTCTTTTAATAATGCGAAAATGAACCTATTAATGGTTGTGATCTAATTCTAACTACCGTCCTAAACATATGTATCTAAAATAACGTCCTAACCATTCGTTATCTAAGAATTTAAAGACGCAAGCCACGCAATTAAAATTAAATAAATAAATAAGTGAAAATAAACAACCCACGCAATTAAAAATAAAGGAAAAAAAAATACTGAAATAAAAATAAAGTAAAAGAAAGGGGAGAAAGCTAGAGAGAGACTCACAAGTAGGTTTCTCTACTTAGCCCGAGGGATGCATCATAATATGAGTTTCCTTACTTGACCAGAGAGTCACTCTTACAAGGGTTACTCTACTTGGCTTTAGGGAAAATGAGACAATTAAAATAAAAACAATAAATTGATGGTTCTATGGCTAGGAGGGGCAAAGCTAACACATACACTAGCCATGAACCTTGGGGGAAAGGGATAGCAATAATGTAACGACTGAAATTAAAATCCTAAATTAAGAAAGAAAGGGTAGTCAGAAGAGGGAATGAGAGCGGGGAGAGAAGACTATTGAGGGAGCCTACTTACTTGAACTTCAATGCTTGAACTTGAAAGCTTGGGTGATTTGAGATACTACCAGTACTAAAAATCAGATCTGGAATAAATCAAATCTGAAATTTCTAGTACTAGAGAAAACAAATCCTAAAAAAAAAAAAAAACTGAACTTGAAAAAAAAAATACTCCACGGCTCGTGATCTTGTCACCTAGATCTAAGCCTAGAACTATAACTTTAAAAAGTACAACTCAATTGCATAGATCATAAACATAAAAGGCTGAATAAGAATAAAAGAGTGCTTGCATTAATTGACATACAAGAAACTATTACAAAAGTGATTAAAGCAAAAATAAAGAAGAACTAAAACTAAAGAGAGTGAGAGAGGGAGAGAAAGAAGAAAACTAAGCATAAACTAGAAAATAAACTAAGGAGAATTAATAATTAGGAGGGGGGAGGAAGGGGCTTTTATAGGGCTTTTGTCTTGCCTCCTTCCTTCTACAAGTCTTCTTTAAGAAAAGAAAGAAAATAAAATAAAATAAAATAAAATCTTAGTAAAAATCCTCATTCTCTGAGATATTGTGTGAGGAAAGAGAGAATCCGTTTCCAAAATTAATAAATTCTATTCCTTCCTTGCAATATTAACCAATATCTTGCAATCTTGATTAAATAAAAAAAGAATCTTTGCATAGCATCTTCAAGATCTTGTGAGGTGGCAAGGAGAGAGAATAATCTTCAAGATTTTGTAGGAGAGAGGATGTGGTACCAATGAGTGGGTCCCACCTTTGGATTGGTTCTTGATTCACTTGAAGCACTTTCTCTTGTAAACTTGGAAACTAAAAAAAAAACAAGAAAAATAAAAGTAGTACTATCCAAAGTGGGGCAAAATGTACACTTATATCCCCAAGATTTCACACATTATTGTGCTCATCAAATTCCCCCATACTTGACTTTTGCTCATCCTCGAGCAAGATAAATAAATAAAGAAATGAAAGAAAAGGCCTAACTTACTTTCGTAAGAATAACGGTTGCACTTAGCATGTGCAACAAGCCTTTAAACCCCTAAGTTACCCTAGTGGACGAGTTGTGTCTCGTGGATATTTGCAGTGAATATACACCCAAAATTCAGAATAAATCCCAACCTTGGCTAAAGGTAAGGCTCATACCGATCCAGAGCAAAGATAATTTTTCTTACAAGGGACCCCAACACTTGAACTTTTATTACCCTTGATCAATTCCAGGCACTAGCATATTTCTTAATTTGGAACTCACCTCGTCTTTTCCAAAACATCCTTATCTTAAGGCAAAACCACTTGTGAAGAAATAGAGAACCAATGACTAAGGCGTTGGAGTGTTTTTGACCAAAACATTTTACTAAGCATTAATGACATTTGCACATTGTTTTTCCTTTTTTTTCGCCTTTTTTTTTTTCTCGCTTAAACTCTATTCTACTCCACTACTTTTGGCTTGAATGACATGGTGGAGCAAACACCAGACACCTAAGTTACTATGTAGTTTCGCTTTTTGCATATGCCCACAAAGATAGTGATGCTAGAGTTCCTTCAGAAGTTTCCTCCTAAGGAATTTTGATCAAGACACCACGCTTCCTGAGGCGCAATGCCCTGTCTAGTTCCAAGGGAATCAACTCTTATTCTTCTTTATACCACATTTCACATTTCATTTAAAATTGTGCATTTGTCAACCCATGCCAAATTAAAAAGAAGGTCTCAACTCCAAATCAAAAGTACAAAGAACCCACAGACTTACATATGGTCCAACACCATAAAACAGGGGTCTCTTATTTTTCAAAAGAAAGTCCCATCTCAAGACACAAGCTTGTTTCTTTCTTCTCAACAGGGTTTTTATACGTTCAAAATGGGTACCTTAGTCAAAACTTTTATTTTCATACATCAAGTAACTGAATGGTATGATCATTAGCCAAAAGCCAAAGTAGGACTTCATCCTTTAGCAAGCTAAAAAAAAAAAGAAAAACAAATAAAACAAAGTGAAAAAAGCAGAAACTGGTTTCCCTCCCCCACACTTAAGTCATGCAATGTCCTCAATGCATAGAAAGAATTAAAAATGAAGACAATGCAAGGGGGTCATACCTGATTAAAAGTTAGTTATCAGTGTAAAGAGGTTCATGGGGATCCATGACCTCTTCACTACCAATATTAGGAAACTCAAAGAATGGCTTCAAACGCTGACCATTAACCTTCAAAATTACCCCTGTTCCTGGATTTAAAATCTCCACAGCCCCATGGGGATATACATTATGAACAATAAATGGGTCATCCCATCGGGATCTAAGCTTACCAGGAAATAGATGCAATCGAGAGTTGTACAATAAGACCTTATCACCAATTGCAAAAGATTTATGCAGAATGTGTTTATCATGGAAAGCTTTGGTCTTTTCCTTGTAAATCCTAGAACTTTCATAGGCTTCATTCCTAAGTTCCTCCAACTCAGATAGTTGGAGCCTACGATGAATTCCCGCATCAGACAAATCAAAGTTGAGCTTCTTGATGGCCCAAAAGGCCTTATGCTCCAACTCAACTGGTAAGTGATAAGCTTTCCCATACACCAAACGGTAGGGCGACTGACCAAGATTGGTCTTGAATGCAGTCCGATGGCCCACAAGGCATCAATGAGCCTAAGGGACCAATCCTTACGGTTGGGATTAACTGTTTTCTCCAAGATTTGTTTGATCTGCCTATTAGACACCTCCACTTGGCCACTACTTTGGGGGTGATAAGGGGTAGATAACTTATGAGTGATCCCATACTTTTTCATTATGGCTTCAAAAGGCCGATTACAAAAATGAGTACCCCTATCACTAATTATTGCTCGTGGTGCACCAAAGAGGGAAAAATATTCTCTTTGAGAAACTGGACCACCACTTTGTGGTCATTAGATTTACAAGGTATGACCTCTATCCATTTAGAAACATAATCAATAGTCAAAAGTATGTACAGATTCCCAAAAGAATTAGGGAATGGTCCCATAAAATCGATGCCCCAAACATCAAAGATCTCAACTACCAAAATAGGGTTAAGGGGAATCATGTTTCTTTTATTGATACGGCCAAAAGACTGGCAGGCGGGATAAGCCTTACAAAAATCAAAAGTATCTCTAAAAAGAGTGGGCCAATAAAATCCACATTGGAGAACCTTTGTAACAGTTTTTTTAGGTCCAAAGTGTCCACCACATGCATGATCATGATAAAAAGAGATAATAGAATGTTGCTCATGATCAGAAACACATCGTCGGATAATCTGATCCGAACATATCTTAAACAAATAAGGATCATCCCAGAAAAAATGCTTAACTTGGAAATGAAATCTATACTTATCTTGGGTGGACCAGTGATCTGGAGTCACACCTGAAACTAAGAAATTGGCAATGTCAGTAAACCATGGTTCACTAGACACTGCAAATAACTGTTCATCTGGAAAGTTCTCGTTGACTGGAGAATCGACAGTCAAGGAATTAGGAAGCCTGGATAAATGGTCTGCAACTAGGTTTTCAACTCCTTTTTTATCCCTAATTTCTAAATCAAACTCTTACAAAAGTAAAACCCACCTAGTGAGATGGGCTTTGGCATCCTTCTTCTGAACTAAGTATCTAAGAGCAGAATGATCAGTATACACCACCACATATGAACCAACTAAGCAAGATCGAAACTTTTCTAATGCAAACACAACCGCTAAAAATTCTTTTTCAGTGGTTGTATAATTGAGTTGTGCATCATTTAAGGTCCTACTAGCATAATAAATGACAATCGGTAACTTATTAATCCTTTGACCAAAACCGCTCCTATGGCAAAATCTGAAGCATCACACATCAGTTCAAAAGGTTCAGTCCAAACAGGTGGTTGAACAATGGGTGTATTGGTCAACTCCTTCTTAAGTTGTTTGAAAGATTCTAGGCACTCTTTAAAAAACTCAAAAGTTTGATCTTTGGCAAGTAATGAAGTGAGAGGTCGGGCTAACTGACTAAAGTTCTTAATAAACCTTTTGTAGAAGCCCACATGCCCTAGAAAAGATCGGACATCCTTAACAGATTGAGGAGGTGGTAAATTATCAATTAAATCCACTTTGGCTCTATCTACCTTAATTCTCTCCTTGGATATTACATGGCCTAAAACAATACCAGATTTAACCATGAAATGGCCTTTCTCCCAATTCAAAATCAAATTCTTAGATATGCACCTTTTCAAAACTAGAGAAAGATGATGAACACATTCAGAATAGGAATTCCCATGAATTGAAAAGTCATCCATAAATACTTCTAAGAAGTTTTTGACCATGTCAGAAAATATGCTTATCATGCATCGTTGGAACGTAGCAAGGGCATTACAAAGCCCAAAAGACATACGCCTGTAAGCAAATGTTCCATATGGGCATGTAAAAGTGGTCTTGTATTGGTCCTCTAAAGCAATTGGGATCTGGTTATAACCGGAATATCCATCAAGAAAACAATAGTATTCATGTCCAGCTAACCTCTCTAACATATGGTCAATGAATGGCAATGGGAAGTGGTCCTTCCAAGTTGCCACATTAAGTTTCTTGTAGTCTATGCACACTCTCCACCCAGATTGGACACATGTTGGAATTAGTTTATTATTGGCATTGGGAACTACAGTCACACCAGAATTTTTAGGCACTATGTGAACTGGGCTTACCCATTGGCTGTCAGAAATACGATAAATTATTCCATGATCCAAGCACTTTAGGATCTCTTTCTTAATAGCTTCTATCATCACTAGGTTAGCTCTTCTTTGGGGTTCCCTGGATGGTTTGGAATCCTTCATAAGATGTATATGATGTTGCATAATAGAAGGGCTTATACCCTTGATATCAGCCATGGTCCAACCTAGGGCTTCCTTATTATCTTTTAACACTGTAAGTAACTCCTCTTCCTGGCTAGAAGTCAAATTTGAATAAATTATTACAAGAAGAGTCTGGTCAGGCCCTAGGAAAGCATACCTCAAATTAGATGGCAACTCCTTAAGATCTAGCTTAGGGGGCTCAACTATAGAAGGTTTGGGAATGAAATTGGAAAGGGGTCCTAAGGGCTCCACACGTGTGTGAAGACTCAAGACTTAAGAAAAGAAATTTTCACTATTATCATCCAACTCATCCATACACTCTTGAAATTCTGAATCAAAATTAATATCAAAGTTGCTAATTAAATCATCAGAAAAATCATAAAATCCTCAATCATATTAATCTCTTCTTCCATATGTGGTTGCTTGCCTATCCTAAACATGTTAAACTCAACAGTTTGGTTACCAAAAGATAATCTTAGGGAACCATTCCTGCAGTTGATTAATGCATTACTGGTATCCAAGAATGGTCTTTCTAGAATTATTGGGATCTCATCCTTGGTTGAGAAGGGCTTGGTATCTAACACAATGAAATCAACAGGAAAAATAAATTCCCCCACCTTTAGTAAGACATCCTCAACCATCCCTTTAGGAATTTTAATAGACCTATCTGCCAACTGAAGAGTAGTTCTAGTGGCTTTCAATTCTCCCAATCCAAGTTGCTTGTACACACGGTAAGGTAAAAGATTCACACTTGCGCCAAGGTCAAGGCATGCTCAATGTAGGTGTTGCCTATGACACAAGATATGGTAGGGCTCACTGGATCCTTATACTTGGCTGCAATAGGCTGAGTAATTATAGAACTAATGTTACCTGCCAAGAATGCCTTTTTGGGCACACTAGTGATACGTTTGTGTGTACATAAATCTTTTAATACCTTTGCATAGGCGGGGATCTAGGATATGGCATCCAAAAGGGGGATGTTCACTTTTACCTTTTTGAAGACTTCTAAAATTTTATCCATGGAAGCAGTCTTCCTTTTGTTTACCAAGCGATTAGGAAATGGGATAGGATGAACATAAGGGCTGTTAGGGATTTACCCTGTTCAGAAGAATTATTTTTTGTTTCCTCAACCAAATCATCTTTAGTTTCAGAAAAATCTTTAGGTTCATCAGACGAACCTGAAACAAGAGGCACACTTGTGTCCTCAACTAAAGGAGAGTTAACATGAGTAATAGATGAGGAAGATTTAGGAGTGCTCTGTTGGTACTCTCTACCACTCCTAAGGGCATAAATAACATTACATTAGTTAGAGGGCCCTTGTTGGGTCTAACCTTGTACTATATTCAGTGGTGCATTAGTTGATGTTTGTAAACTAACAGGCTGATGATGCCTAGGGTTAGGCTCTGGTTGACTGGGTAAAGTTCCTTTCTCCCTCTCACGCATAATTGAGACAACTTGAGTGAGTTCTCTCGTAAGATTTTGATGGCTTTTCATGAGGAGGGCCATATTTTTTTTCAAGTCACTTATTCTACTTACCTCTCCAGTATTGATAAACCTAGGGGTTCTGAAAAGATGATAGGAGAGGGGCCCTAGGAAAACTAGCCTGAGGTCCTACATTTGACTTAGGGAAAGTATTTTGAGAAAAAGATTGTTGTGCAAAGGGAGGCCTTTAGAGTCCAGGTTGACCTTGATTATGGAAATTGGAAGGCCCTGCTTGGTTGCCCTGATTCCAAAAGAATTTTGGGTGATTTCTCCATCCTGGATTGTAGGTATTACTATACGGATTACTCTGGTATAAGGCATTAACATTATCATTAGAAGTGCCCCCAGAGGTGTTGGGGCATTCTTCTAGGAGATGTCCAGGGGACTGGCACCAAGCACAAATCTTAACTAAATTGACTGATGATGGCTCTCTAGGAACAATAGCCTCAATTCTCTTGACTAGGCTATCCAAATGGGCTTCCTTGGCTACTATCCCATCCACAAAATATCCTTTTCCTCCTATAGTTCTTTCACTCTCTTGGGTTGATTCCCACTCACGGGTTTTGTCAGCTAAGTCAAGTAAGAATTCACATGCCTTTCCTTCATCTGTAAAGGATGTGAATCCCTCAGGGCACATAGACTCTATCATTTGTTTAGTTGGGTAATCAATACCTTCATAAATTATTTGACATAAATGCCATAAGTCTAGGCCATAGTGAGGGCATTCTTGGAGTAGATCCTTGAATCTCTCCATAAGTTTGGAAAATGACTCACTAGACTTTTGCCTAAACTGAAGGATATCACTTCTAAGCTTATTGGTCTTGTGAGTTGGGAAAAACTTCTTAAGGAAGACAACTGTGAACTATTCCCATGAGGTTATGGAATTTGTGGGTAACCCATACAACCACTTCTTAGCTTGGTCTTTCAATGCAACAGTGATAAACCTAAGCTTAACAGCATCATCAGAAAGCTATTGGATCTTAATTAGAACACATACCTCTTCAAATTCCCTTAGAAATAGGTATGCATCCTCAAAGGTCAACCCATGGAAGTGGGGCAACATAGTGATGTATTGAGATTTGAGTTCAAAATTATTACCCTGGGCTTGTGGTAGAACTATGCAGGAAGGTTGGGCTGTTCCAGCAGGGTAGAACCTATCTTTTAGAGATTTAGGTGAAGGGTTTTGCTGTTAGTCTCCCATATTGAAGGGTTTTAAAGAGAGCAAAAGTATATGGTCACTACTTGTTGGATCTCTTCTTTCTAACCGATTCTTAGTATTACGTACCCACCTAATACTCATGCAACAGAAAACTACCCACAACTAGAGTAAGACAAGCACAAAAGAATGGATAGCAAAATCTTTTTTTTTTTTATGATTTTTTATGATTTTTTTGATTTTTTTTTGGCTTTTTGAGAGCTTACCGGCAGGGATCCGGGGTTGCTCAAGTCAATTCTGAGGTCTTGCTAGGTAAACTGTTTTATCATACTGTGAGGCATGACAACCTCCACCGATACAACTATTATTGCAAGTTGTTCTTCTCAAGAATTCAATAAAAAAAAAGGAAAAACAAAACAAAGCAAACAAAGCACTCCGATTTACCAAAAGAAAGTGAAAAATAATATGGAACTGTCTCCTCGGCAACGGCGCTAAAAACTTATTTGAGATTTTAAATGTAACCCCAAGCGTACAGATCAGTGTAGCTACGGGTCGAACTCAGGGAGAGCAGCCACTTTATTTTTTTTTCTTTTAATAATGCGAAAGTGAACCTAGTAATGGTTGTGATCTAATTCTAACTACCGTCCTAAACATGTGTATCTAAAATAACGTCCTAATCATTCATCATCTAAGAATTTAAAGACGCAAGCCACGTAATTAAAATTAAATAAATAAATAAGTGAAAATAAACAACCCACACAATTAAAAATAAAGGAAAAAAAATACTGAAATAAAAATAAAGTAAAAGAAAGGGGAGAAAGCTAGAGAGAGACTTACAAGTAGGTTTCTCTACTTAGCCCGAGGGATGCATCATAATATGAGCTTCCCTACTTGACCAAAGAGTCACTCTTACAAGGGTTACTCTACTTGGCTTTAAGAAAAATGAGACAATTAAAATAAAAATAATAAATTGATGGTTCTATGGCTAGGAGGGGCAAAGCCAGCACATATACTAGCCATGAACCTTGGGGGAAAGGGAGAGTAATAATGTAACGACTAATATTAAAATCCTAAATTAAGAAAGAAAGGGTAGTCAGAAGAGGGAATGAGAGGGGGAGAGAAGACTATTGAGGGAGCCTACTTACTTGAACTTCAATGCTTGAACTTGAAAGCTTGGGTGATTTGAGATATTACCAATACTAAAAATCAGATCTGGAATAAACCAAATCTAAAATTTCTAGTACTAGAGAAAACAAATCTTAAAAAAAAAAAAAAACTGAACTTAAAAAAAAAAATACTCCACGGCTCGTGATCTTGTCACCTAGATCTAAGCCTAGAACTATAACTTTAAAAATTACAACTCAATTGCATAGATCATAAACATAAAAGGCTGAATAAGAATAAAAGAGTGCTTGCATTAATTGACATACAAGAAACTATTACAAAAGTGATTAAAGCAAAAATAAAGAAGAACTAAAACTAAAGAGAGTGAGAGAGGGAGAAAAAGAAGAAATCTAAGCATAAACTAGAAAATAAACTAAGGAGAATTAATAATTAGGAGGGGGGAGGAAGGGGCTTTTATAGGGTTTTTGTCTTGCCTCCTTTCTTCTACAAGTCTTCTTTAAGAAAAGAAAGAAAATAAAATAAAATAAAATCTTAGTAAAAATCCTTATTCTCTGAGATATTGTGTGAGGAAAGAGAGAATCCGTTTCCAAAATTAACAAATTCTATTCATTCCTTGCAATATTAACCAATATCTTGCAATCTTGATTAAATCAGAAAGGAATCTATGCATAGCATCTTCAAGATCTTGTGAGGTGGTAAGGAGAGAGAATAATCTTCAGGATTTTGTAGGAGAGAGGATGTGGTACCAATGAGTGGGTCCCACCTTTGGACTGGTTCTTAATTCACTTTAAGCACTTTCTCTTGTAAACTTGGAAAAAAAAAAAAATAAGAAAAATAAAAGTAATACTATTCAAAGTGGGGCAAAATGTACACTTATATCCCCAAGATTTCACACATTATTGTGCTCATCAAGGAACATAAACAAGAGACAAGACATATACTCGAGTTAAAAGATATTATCATTTTGAGAAATATCTAAATGATCTTGTGAGAATCACTGTACTTAATTGGTTCAACACCTAGCTTGTAAGAAGTCTCAGTGTTGTTTTTTGTGGGCTTGTTGAATCTTATAGTTGTACTATGTCTACAGAAGGAAGAAATTCTTAGCCGATGCTTTGAGTACTCAATCCGAGGGATTAAGTAACTACACCTTTATGGTATTGACCCTGTATTGAAAAAAAAAAATCTATAAATAAAAAAAATGGTAAACTAAAAATTTTGTATGAAAAATAGAATAAAATAGAATATTATTCTACAAGCTTGTAAAACGTATATATATATATATATATATATATATTTTAATAAAAATTCATACATTATAAAAATTTAAGTTGCGAATAAAATATAAAAATATTGCATAAAATGTAATATTTCTCACACCATGTATATAAAAAAAAATTGAATGCCCAGAAAAATCCATAAAATGTATGCTAAATTTACAAAGATTATATATAATAAAATAATTCTCTTCCTCAAGACATCTTCTATTGATGATGGCTCAAACATATTTCTTTGGCTTGACAATTGGCTTCCTGATGGTGTCTTTATTTTAAAATATGGTGACAGAATCAGATATGATGCTGGTTCAGATAGGTTTGCTAAGGTTTCCTCCATCTTGAGAAATGAGAATTGGCTTCCTGGCCCTGGTAATTCTCTCTCTCTCATAGAGGTTTGGAAGAAAGTCCCCAATATTCGTTTTAGGCCTAGAGGTAGTGGGGATTCTATTCAATGGGATAACTCTACTAATAAATCTACCAGTTCTATTGCTTGGAATTTGGTGCACATTAGAGCTCCTGTTGTTCCATGGTTTAGATCTATTTGGTTTAGTTCTTCCATCCCTAGGCATTCCTTTACTGCTTAGAGGGCTATGACTAAATCGCTCCCCACTCAGGAGTTTCTTCTTCAAAGAAATATAGCCATTTCCAATTGCTGCTTTTGTTGGAACTCTATAGCAAGTGTGGATCATCTTTTTTTCTCCTGTCCCTTTTTCAAGTCGGTTTGGAATGGTATCCTCAGGAAATGTTGGCCCCTCCCTAGAGTTATCATTTCTTTTGACAGGGAATGGAGGTGGATCTTAAAAGAATTCAATGGCAAAACTTCGTGTCATTGGGAATTAAATTCATCGGATTTTTACAATAAAATCGGCTTGGGAAAAAGTCGAGGAATCGCCAAAGGTGGGTGGTATTCATTGATTTGGAATTCTCATCTTCACTCGCAATCGGTGTTTGGATGGAGAATGTTGAAAAATAAGCTGCCATCGATGATAATGTGAAAAAGAGGGTTCCATTGCCATCTCAAGCACTCTCTGGCATAGCGGAAGAGTCAATAAATCATACCATGTATGAATGCTCTTTTGCGTTTTATGTGGCGTAAATTTTGTTGTTGTTTTGGGTTTAGGTGGCCTGGATTTGAAGGAGTTGAATGTTTGATAGCTTGGTGGAAAGATCGGCCAAGAAGACCATCTTTAAAGGGTGTGGTGAAGGGTTTGTTTAATCCTTACTTTACTTGGTTGGAGAGGAATGGAAGAAAATTAAGGAATCTCAAAATCAAAAGAGCATTGTTTTGGACAAGTAAGAGAGAAATTAGCTGCCAAGAGCTGGTTCATTCAGGCAGCCATCTCAATTTCGGATCTTGTCACTGCAAGAAGATTGGGTATTTCAGTGCGGAGAAGGCCTGAAATCTTCAATATTTTCGGTGCCCCTAATCCGAGTTGGATAAAAATCAATTCGGATGGTTGCTCTATTGGTAATCCAGGAATGCGGAGGGGGAATTCTTCGAATGAAAAGGCGAGGTAGTGGCAAATTTCGAAAATTTCTAGGAACTCGCACAAATTTTGAGGCTGAATTTTTAGCGCTTATGATAGGGATTGAAGTAGCTAAAGATAATGTGAAACTGCTCGGATAGAATGTGATTCAGTTGCGTTGTAACTATTTTTCGAAGAGGCAAAGTCCATGGATAGCTCGGAAGATGGATAAATTGTATTTCTTATTTGGAGGATGTGGAATGGAAAATAACGCATTGCTATAGGGAAGCAAATACGTGGATTTTTTGTCAAAGTCACTTCTTTTGAAGTGTGAGCGATTTCAATTTGGCCAACTCGTTCAAATGGAATTAGACATGGATGCATCCGTGGCTAGGTTCAGATTCACCTAGGAATTTCTTCTTTGCCGAATTTTATTTTGGTGGAGGTGGGTAGTTGCGTAATTCTGATGGCAATGCCAAGGTGGAGTTTCCTTCTCCCTCTCTTCTTAGTGTGAGTGTTGGTAATTCTCCTTCCTCATCGATGTACTATTTTCATTTTCTTTAATATACATGACTTTTAGCAAAAAAAGTTGGCTTTTTGTGCAGCAATTCACCATATTTGGTGGGAAAGAAATAAAAGGAGATGGACTTCCTCTTCACATTCTATTGATTAAATATGGAATGCCATCACCTTCGAGGTGAGGAATAAAATCCTTTATAGGTGTGCCAGGTGCCCAGATTCTTTTAGAAATAGGCACCTTGCTTTGGCTTAGGATCTTCCACTTGTCTCCCCTTCCCCCTTACTTTGATGAAGCCACTTTTCTTTTGTTTCTCGCCTCCCCCTTCTTTTAGTGTACCATTATTTTCTTGGTATGTAATTTTCCTCCACCACTAGTTTTTCTTGTATCCCCCTTGATGGTTGTTTTGTCCCCACCCCTTGGTTCTTCATTTGTTTGGGCTTTGGGCTTTGGCCTTTGGATAGCCTATGGCTTGGCTTTGTATTTCTTTTTTTCTTTTCTTTAATATATTTTCATTCACCCAAAAAAAAATATATATTTACCATTTATTAGTGAATATATAAATGAAATATTAGATATTGTAATGTAATAAATTAAGTAATTAAAAAATAAACAAAAGAAATTTGGTAATCATGCCGTTTTTTAGAAATAAATGCAAACTATAATTATAAAAATGGCATATTAATATGATTTAATCATTAAAAAAAAATCACTTATATCATTCCTTTTTTTTTAAATTAAAAATGTGTTTTTTTGTAAAACAATAGTTGTGAGGAGATGGAGTGAATGGTTGGAGGAGAAGATGGAAGAAACTTATGGAGAAACAAAATAAAAAACTTGTTGATTGGCTAAAATCTCAATTGATTTCGATTTAGTTGGAATCAGAAAAATTCAGAATAAGCCTAAACCCTAAAAACTAAAAATAGTAATTACCCTATACCCTAAACCCTACATTCAGAACCGTAAATCCCAAACCCAACTTATAATAGTAACTTTAGTAAAATGTGAACCTCAATCAATTATTTTTTAATTAAAATAAGTATACTCTTTTATTTTTTGTGAAAGCGTTCATATATGGTACTGAATCAATACGGTTAACAGTTCAGTTTTTTAATAATATTACTTAATTTATTTGGACTCGGCTAGATTTGATCCTGAAAAGCCTAAACCTTAGAAACCAAGTAAATAAAATTTATTATTATTAGTAATAATATTATTATACTAGTGTATAAATTTATACAGAAACAATAATAAAAAACAGCATTATTTTAGTGGTGGTTTTTAACAACTATTGTAATAGATGCCATACCCATTTGGCGCACACATGAATTACTTGGCACGCTCATGAATAATTTGGGGGTGTGGGGGTGCGAAGGATGGGCTTTTGGATATTTAGCAATGGTACCATATTTTTTACTATTAAATATCAACGTTTTAGTGGAGTTATTATTTACATCAGTTAAATATTGATTTTTATTATTAATATAAGAATTCATTACCAAGAGGAAAAAACAAATACAAGGGGAGAGGGGGACATAATAGGGAAAAACCCTATAACAGAAGCCAGCTAGCTAGAAAGAGAAAAAAAGGGAGAAATATCATGCATGGGATGGAGGGGAGGGGAAGAATGGAGGAAGGTCCCAGAAGATAATAATGAGCATGTTCCTTAGGGAATTGTAGACTGGACGACGAGAAGGTAGCCAGGTTTGGACCTAACATCGAAGAAGATGGCTTTTCAAATGTCAAAAGAGCAGGAGTTCGGAGTCCATCTTCTAAGGTTTTGCTCCATCCAAATATGGGTAATGGTTGCACTAGAAGCAAGGTTTCCAATAGTATCACAGTTGCTAGGTCCACCAAAGGTCATATCAACCTAGATCCATTCTCTAGAAAGGGGCAGGATAGTCTTGTTAGAAGGCCAACAGAAGGAAAGGACTCTCTTCCAAATCGAGGTGGAGAAGGGGCAGGAGAAGAAAAGGTGATCCGCATTTTTGGTTCCATTCTAGCAAAGCCAAATATTGACATGTAGTAGTGGTAATATATTACCATTCCGATATATCTAATATTATATTATTTTTTAGTTATGGTTCCATATTACTACTATAATTGATAATGTTCGGTAGTTGTAATATATTATCGTTGCTTTATAATGATATATAGCAATAGTAAAAAAAATTTTTGGTAGAAAGCAATAGTAAAATATTACCGCCATATATTGTTACACCTGTGCCCTAACTCGGTAAAATTTTGAACTTTGTGTTAGGTCTCAGACTGGAGGTAGAGAGCACCAATGGGTTTTGGCTTGCGGCAGCCCATTGTAAAAGGGGCGGGAATGATCCTACTTGTCTGTGCATTTCATGCCTATCAAATTGGAGGGGATTTAAACCTTCCGACCCCAAGCGGTACGTGAACTAGCACCTCCTCTTATGAGTCCCGGCACATATTGAAAATCGCCAGAAGTCCATTTAAACATCCTAGGGCAAGCCCCTATGGAGTGGCCATAGGAGGACATCAAGCTGTCAAGGCACAACACTGCCTTGGCCACTAAAAACAAGGCCACTAGAAGCACTTGGACAGAATGCGGTGACTTCAATCCGATGGCCCTTATGGTGTTGAACTAGCTTCGAGGCCCATGGGCCTTGCTACCAGCATCATGCTAGCTCCGACTAACCTCCCACACTACCTTATTTCCTTCCTTATGACTTGTACACCCTATGAGTCCAAGGAGGTGGGTCTGCGTGTCCCAAACAACGAGTCGACCCACTTAAGTCACGGACAAGTGCCCAACCAAACAAGCCCTAAGGCATTGCACTATAAATAGGAGGAGTGAGTTCATTTCTCATTTGTCCAAAACGTGGGAGAGTGAGAGATGAGAGAAGAGAGGAAGAAGGAGAAGAAGGTGGTTGAGCTCCCAGCTTCGCACTTGGTTGCCACTTGTTGTCGGAGGTAGGTGATACCTTTCCCCAAAACCTCTTTCCTCCATTTTTGAGTATTTGCCTTTAAGAATGGTAGAGCCTCGACCCCAGCACTTCCTGGAGGTCAGGAGAGTGTGCATTGTACTCCCCCTGTGTGTTTGCCGAGCTCAAACCAAGCCGATTGAGCTCTGGCAACATTTTTGACCAAGTAGAGAGTTAGGGTTTCAATTGTTCGGTTGCCATATCTCCCAAACGGCTTGGGGAAAATTTTATTTCTTCTGCTTGAAAGAGAGGTGTGAAGACCCCTTACAACCTCCATGGAATAAATCCCTACGATCGGGCCTGAGCCAGCAAACCTTTAAAATGGTGGCACATTCCTGAGTTTACCATCGGAAACAGTGGTGTTTCCGGTGAAATATTTCTGTTAAACCCAGAGGTCTTAGTGAGCCTCTGCTAAGGCCATCGGAAACAATAGACCTATTTCCGGTAACATGGGTCCTGTTTTTGGAGGTATATTTCCAGTGACTTATACTGTACTATCAAAATGACAGTACTTGTACCTTCTGGGGTAGACCTTGTGGGTCCCTCTCCAGTGTTTTTGACACTCGTTAGTGCTCGTTTACCCTTGTACCTAGGACAGAGACAAATACATAACAACGAGGCCTAACATGAGTTGGTACAAAGCTGACAACTTGGAATTTCATTTGTCCAAGCTACAACCAAGGTGAGTAGTCGTTGAATGTAATTTTTGGAGTGTTTGATATTGTAGAACTGTATACATGATGTAGTAATCGTGTGTAAATGTTCTAATTTCTCAAATGACTTATGTAAATTTCATAACATGCTATGATTTATATTGAATTGTGTTAAATTTGTGAAATTGGAACTGGATGTCCGTTGTGTAGTGCGTGGCAGGATCCGGTGTGGCCGAGGTGGTTCTCGTACCATGATTGCCATGTGGATGTTTGTATCATGCATTGGGTGTGCATTAGATTTAGATATAGTTGTGGACGCACTTTGTGGCCGATGGTGATTCCAGTATCATGTACTCCATGACTATACTTGGATATAGGTGAGCTTTGTGGCCGATGGTAGTTTCAGTATTGCATATCCCATACTTAATTGCTTGTATGTTAGCTAGGCTTGGATATGGATGCGATGTGGCCGATGGTTGAATTTGGTATCGTAGTCCATACTACTTGTATCATTATACAAGGCATGTAGTATTTGTGGTTAACTTACATTTCCTATGCTACATCCCCTTGTCAACAGGGGGTAAGGTGTTGGATAACCCAACTGTGGTATGTTCGATGAACCTTTTTAGAGTGCCACTTCCACGGTACGATGTAATTGTTGTCGGAGACGAAAACTAGTCCAGCGTGGCCAATGGTGATTCCGGTGCTATGACTACTAGGAGGGGGTTATCAAGGGTTTGTTGGGTGATCGATGGTCGCATTTAGGGACTGACACTCCTAATCACGATTAGGGTTTGTACCACTCGGTGATTGATGTGCGAGTTCTGGGACTAGGGATGCAATCTAATGTGTCGTAGGAGCATAAACCCAACTTAGTTGTATGTTAGGTGGGGTTTATGTGATTGTGATGATTCAGGTACTACTATTAAAAATCCTGGTAGAGTTGTGAGACGGGTAACGTTTTACTCGCACCACTGGTATCCTAGTACTAGGAGTAGGGTGTGACATGTATAGTGGGTGCTTCATATGTACAGGCTTACAGTAGTTGTAATTTTTTACCGTTGCTTAAACGTCTGATAATATTCCATTCAAGACACATTTGCCCTTGTTTTAATGAGAAGAGAGATATACATAAAAGCTCAGGTAGTGGCCACACTTCCGGATAGAGAACCACGAGTATATCAGGGGCAATAGTAGGACAAGAATGTAATAGCAATAATAAGTGAAAAAGTGCTATTTTGATCGATCATGTGAGAACTAAGAATAGAACATGTACTATAATGGCACTTCTTTATTACTCTACCTTTCTAGGCTGGGACTATCAGGAATATGTGTACAATATAGAAGCATAATTAAAGTAATATTTAAGAAGAAGAAGACGATGAGAACTTTCAGTTCCGAGGACATGACCATGGTACTTGAAGTTTTTGGCATGGTGAGAATTAGATAAAAGTGGCTGCATTTGGAAATTCCTGTCGGATTTTGGTACACTAGCTGGCTGGTTTGATTTGGTCTGGTGTGATTCAATTAGGAGTTTAAGTTTGGCCCTGATGACCCAAACTCACCCTGGCCTATCTTTCCTTGAGCCTGAACAAGGTCGGGGATAAGATTTTTGAGTTTAAGAGTGGGTTAGGGGTGAAAAAAACTGACCCTAGGTCAGGATTTGATCAGGCTTGGGCACAACCTAGCTTGGCCCAACATGGCCCTGATTTATATAATATAGTTTAGGGCAGTCATCCTATCCTTTTATTTCTTTAGAAAAAAAAATCAAAATAATGAAATATGACTCATTAATTCTTATGGTCAGGTATTAGGAGAGGATCGGACACAATGAGTAGGTTCAACCTGATTTGCGACCACCCTTTTGTAGACAATAGATTACACACATTTCGGGTGAAGTGAAGTGCTCAACCAAGAGGGCACACCCATAACAATTCATCAAGGAGTTTATTGATTAAAAAATGTAGAGTTCGTTATTCGTTGCACAATTGTCATCATTGAATTTGATTTCATTTCTTGATTATAAAATGTAGATTTGTTGATTTGATTAGAAAGTCTTGCTTAGGATGAACATGCAAAAAAACTAAAAGAATGTCGTACATAAAAACAGGGTTTTCTTCCTTCCGCAAGGCCAACTCAGCCTGATCAGGGTCAATTAGAGACGGTTGGGTAGGCATTAGCTTGGTAGAGTTGAACCTAACATAAGCCCAACAATGTTGGTGTGTCACCCAAGAATATGACAAATATACCGGACCCACCTGGAAGATCTATGAGGTATCCCTGTCAAGAATATGGCAAGTATCATGGAGTTTGACAAATCAGTGAGGGTGTGCAAATTTTAATTCTGCATCGCCTAAGGGATGTTGCTAGGTCAGTTAATAACCTTTAGCATCATTAACATGACACAACACATTTTAAAAGCCTTGAAACCCATAGATTAAAGAGGACAATATTGTGTCAAAGTAATGGGCCTGAGGTGTTACAATTGGATTGGACCTCGATTGAGTTTTGGGAACCTAGTTTTACGTTGGGGTCTCAAGAAACCCTGCCGAATCTGACCCTGTTTCACTCCTAGTGCCAGTCATAGTCCAAAGTTTCACATGAATATAACCCCATGCTAAGCAAGATGGTTGAGCCCAATTCGATTGGAATTGGCCTTTTGGTTTGATTTGTCCAATGATTAAACTAAATTAATTTGATTTTGCAGATGTTCTACAAAACCCCAAAAGACTGTACAATCTAATTTGACATTAAACAAATTGTCACATCTGTTTTCTTCATGAATTAATAGGGAAAAGAATGCTCCCTACTCACACAACCCTAGTGCCGAAGCAAGGGACCAATGAGGCTAGGGGATGTACATAGATATCAACATGGAGTGAGCTTATTGTATTTTATAGGAGTGTTAGTATCATTGAGCTCCTGTGTGTATGGACACAAGGCCGCGTGACTGGGGAGTATTTTTTTACCCTTATCTAATGTAGAAATGAATGCAACATGGTCATGAAGCCCCTATGCCCAAACATAGAAAGTGGCAAAATGATTATTGTAGACACCTAATTTTGTCACCCCCTGGCGATGATGACACAAGAAGAATTACATGTTGGACATTTTAGACTTGGAGAATTTTGAGCTTAGAGTAGAAGATGACCATTTTTTTTCCTATAAACTTTCAAGAGAAAATGTTTTCAAAAATTAGAATTTGATGTTGTGGATTATTGTTGTTTGTCCCCTCAGGTCGGACATTATACTTAGATGTGAGAACTATGCGAATCGATGCCCGATTCTCTCTTTCATTATATGATCCGGGTCTCTACTTTATGCATATTTTTGTAAAGGTTCTCGATCAATACCATAATCGTGTCTCACATTATTGAATAGTGCTCGGATTGAGCTTTCTAACGACATATTCCACGTCGAATTCTGACTAACGGTTTGAAAGATATGACCCCTGAAAGTTGACTCCAAAGTTCGGTATCAGATTCTATTCCGAGCAACCAAGGAGTGCCACATGGCGCCCAAACCCTTTGTCCAAAAGCAAGCCTTTTTGGATAATTCTCTCTAGTCTTTTAGTCCCACATCAGAAATAAGAAAGAATTATCTCAAATCCCAAGGCTATCAGTATAGCCCTTCCTCTCTTCCAAAGAGGGGAAGAGAAAAAAATAGAGAATTTGGGAGAGAGGATGGCCCCATTAAGGATTTGGCTAACTTCTTCTCTCTAAAATTAGATATTATCCAAGTCTAAAAGTTTAATATATTAATCATTTCCTGAGCCCGGAGATCTAGTTCGGTTCGGTTCGATTTGGGGCTTGAAGCACAAGGGTTATCTCCCCTTCTTTCTTGATTAAAGCCGGGTTTAAGGTATTTATTTATTTATTTTTCCAATTGTGATTTAGAATTAGTTTAATTAATAGATTAGTTTCTAATTTACTAATAATTGATTTATTTAGATTAATTATGTTTAATTAGTTTCAGTTTGGTTCAATACGGTTTATTAGATGTGAATTGATTTATTCCGATCCAATTAAAGGTATTTAGGTTTAATTGATTCTTTTAGATTAATTAGGTTTAATTGGTTTTTTTTAACATGTTTACTTAAGTAGATTTGATCTGGTTTAGTTTTTTTTTTTAATTGTTTTTTGTTCTTTTAATCTAGACCCTTAGATTAGGATCTCAGCCCTAACCTAATCCCCATCTCTACTCTTCTTTTTCTTCTCCAAACAAACTGGCCGTCTCCTTCCTTTCTCTTTCCTTAACAAAACCTGCAACTTCTTCTCCTTTTCCTCCTCTTCTTTCCCTATCACCGCTGAAACCCTTAAACAGCAGCCACCGAACCTGCAACCTCTCCTCCTTCTTCTTCTTCTTCTTCTTTTCTTTTTCCCTGCTGCTGCAGTTCTCTTCTTCTTCTTCTTCTCTTTCTTTTCTTCTTCCCTGTTGCTGCAACCACTAACCGGCAGCCACCGAACCTGCAACTTCTCTCCTCCTTCCCTTCTTCTTCTTCTTCTCTTCTTCTCTTTTTCTTCCCTACTGCTGCAACCACTAACCGTTAGCCACCGAACCCGCAACTCCTCCTCCTCCTCCTCCTTCTTCCATCTTTCTTCTCCAACCGAACCACCCGAGAGGTTGAGGGAGCAAACCTGCCGACTCAGGAAAGTTAAGCGTAGCCGATTTACCTCTTAAGAAGAACACGGCCGAGTCGTAGGCATGCGCGGCCATCTCTGGCGACACGAACGAACCAAGCCAGACTCTGGTTTTCTTCTTTGGTAAGCGAATCTCAGAGACGAAACGACCCCAACTGCATCTACGAACTCCTCGAAATGCCGACTCTGGCTGGCAAGACCGTTTCCTTGGGTAGTTTTTTTTTTATATTGACCCCGGTCCTTCATGGTTTGTCCCGGTTACAAGAGTTTCTTCTTCTTCTTCTTCTCATCTTCTTCTCTTTCCTTCCTCCAAAATCGACAACGACCAAACCCAGCCGCCCCTCTCTCTCTTCTTCTTCTTCTTCTTCTCATCTTCTCCTTCTCTTCTATCTCTCTTTTCTTTTCTTTTCTTTTCTTTTTTTGTGTTCATTTTCTTTTGTTTATTCATTTCATTTTTATTTATTTATTTTTGTAATTCAAATTGTAATATGCTCCCCAACCCATATCATTGTGTAATATTTCTCCTATTTCACCTTTGCCTTCGCCGTGTTTGAATTAATTCGCCGTGTTTCAATTAATACTTTTAGGGGATTCCATATGGAGTCCTAGGGTCATTCTAATCCAGCCCCTTAGGATCAGGGGCTGAAATCGATTGGGTTTTGCTCATTATTTTTGAATCATATGATAACCATAGGGTTTCACTAATTTCTATTAAATTAGGGTTTTGAATCAGCAAATGGGTCTATGGGCCGTAGTCTAGGATGTAGGTCAGTACAGGCGTGGCTGGCCCTTCAAACCGGCTCGCAGCATTAGGTGCGTATTGGGGATTTAGGTTTTCCTACTATCTCCTATTTTTTGTACTCCAACCCTCACTCGCATTAATGTAGTACTAATCTAGATTGATTAAAGTAACGTAGTTAATGTAATTAGTCATTTCAACTGTTGTTTATTTAATTGTGGTTTGTTAATTTAGCTTTTTAAATCACTGCATTTGATTTCTTCATTCAATTCAATTTATTAAACTTGTGTAATTACCAATCTTTTTCCCTCTAGTGGTTTGTTTATTTTAATCAATCAACTAATTAGTTATTTAATATAGGATAATTAACTAGATTAATTAGTTAAAAGATTCTCTTCTCATTAGCTTAACTAGGGTTTTAAAAAATGTTTAACTCATCTTAGGATTAGCTCAAGGTAAACATAATTAGTCCAATTAGGTTTCATAATTAATTTAATTAAACCTTATGTTTAGTTTAATCCTCCTATACTAGATTAGGTAAATTAGTAAAAATGCATTCATTTAATGTAATTAATCCCTTTCACTTTTATAAATTAATTAGATCTCATTTAATTTATAAATCTTTTTTCCAATTAGATTAAGTAGGATTGCAATAATTTATTTCAAAAATTACTAGGGATTGAGATTAACCATTTTAATTAATTCAATTTAGGATCTCACAAATTCATTGATCATCCATCTAGGTCAGGCTCAATTAATTGAGTTAGTTCAATTTAGGGTTTCACAAATTGCTCAACTAATCCTAGGTCTAGGCTTATTTAATTAGCTTAATTTAAGACTCATAATACATTAATTAAATCATTTAGGGTTTTTAGTTTTTAATTAGCGTAATCATTTCATTATTTGCATCATAACCTAGCTAGCATAATTTAGACACTTGGTTTAGGGCTTTTACATGTCATGCTTAGATACCTAGTTCCGGGTTTTCAGTGACCTAGATTTAGGACTAGTTAGTAGGGTACAAACAAACTTTGGTTAAACAAAAGGAGACCGGCCTTAGGATCGGGCAGACTGGGTGCCTAACACTTTCACAGTCTGTCACTTGACACTTCTCCAGAATCTTGGTGCAAACCAACCTTATCCATCAGAGTCATTAGTCTCTCTCCCTTGATTGGGGGAGACATTTATGGGTCCTAGACCCTTTCTAGGTGGTGACTCCCTTTTACCCATAACGTGTATCCCCCCTTGGCATTTTGATGACCAGGGGATACTATCTCATTTCATTAGGGTCGAACCCCAGCGTGGCTACACGCTTTACGCGCCATATTGCGATCCCAGGGAGGTCCATGATACCTACAATGGCGACTCCACTGGGGACGTCAAACTCTTGATTGACCATTGTTTGTATAGCTTTGTTTGTACCTTATTGTTTGTATATTGACATGTTATTTTTCACTTTTCATCACTTGCATACACTTCTTGCATTGAGCACAGCATGCCTTACCCTTATTCACCCCCGTGGTGTAGTTGCTAGGGTCCCTCACATATGTTTGGGCCGCCCCCAGTTACATCACACCCCTTGATACCGTGCCATTTAGGTCTGGGATACGGAACTTATCGACGAGGGTGTTACCTTGCGTGCTTGAGGGAGATCACACACATTTAGGTGTGCCCAAAGAGACGCTATTGGTTAACACTCTGAGATCGATCTGCTCGAGCTATTCCCCTATTGGTATAACAAAGGGACCACGTGCCTCTGATTCATTCTATGTATACGGGTGATAGGTATATCGGTCTTGTCAAGGTAGCCTTGCCGGTCCTAAACCTAGCCAACATGCATCATGTACTTGGACATAGAACCAATAACTAGAATCAACACAACCAATGTAATATTGTTTGCGGTTCATGTTGGAACCCCTTGTAGTCATTTTTTACCCGTCTCAATCTACCATCCACCAACAGAAGGATTGGATTTATCATTAACATTAAAGGTGCTAGTGTTTATAACTACACCAGTTGTTGATTCTTACAACTGTACCGTATGATTGGTACCATGGTTATATGCTAACACCACCAGTCCGATGTGGTATAGGTATCAACTTGGTAAAGGTTTCACACATGCTATCTCGATATTAACGGTGGACCCAAATTCATCCACCATGGTTTTTGGTGATTGATTCAGTGTAGAGTCACCTACATAAGTGTTCTTACAGGAACCACCTTTGCTTGATCCATCACTTGAGAGTCTCTTCAACTTAGGCGCACTTCTTTAAGTATGCCGCTAAGTTGATGCCACTCTCATTTGAGCTAACTCTTGTTTGGTCTGGTCGTCCTTGTTTGCGTATGTTTGGCTAGTCTTGTGTTCAAGTAGGAGAGTGTTGTGTATTTCCATCTCACCATCTAAATTTGTCCTTTTTCGGTACCAATCAGTGCCGCCAACATCTTACCCCAATCATCCTTTCTCGTTCATCCCACTTAGTTGGGATTGTCCTAGCAACCTCTCGGGACCATCATTCAGTGGTTCTCGATGGCAGGCATTCCTCCACAACCACCTTTGGATAACATTGATGGTCGAATGGCTAGGCTATAGGAAATGATGGCCAACCTCATGGAGGTGGTACGCACACATATGGTCGTACCAAGGGAAGAGGTTCTGGATCAACGGAGTTGCCCTCAAACTCCTAGGCTTGTTCCCCAACCTCCCTACCCGGCCGAGGATGAGTATGACTTTTATGCCAATGCTCCTGCCGCCAGGGCAGTTGAGGATCAAGAGAAAAAGGAATTGAAGGATTAGGTCAACCATTTGGAGCACATTATAAGGAATATGAAAGGGGCAGAAGACCAAATTTTTGATACTGAGGGGCTATGCTTTTTTCCCCAAACAATCTTGCCAGAAAGGTTCAAGTGGACATGTGACAAGTTCGATGGGCGGGATCCCGTACCACTTGAAGTCTTTCATTGGACAGTTGAGGATAAAGAGGTTCACAGATGAAATGTTGGGGTAAGCTTTTCAATTCTCTCTAGCTGGTGCGGCTCACCATTGGCTTATGTCTTTAGACAAGGCATCCTCTTGCACTTGGGAGGACATTATGAGAGCTTTCACCAAACAGTATGGCTACAATACTAAAGTGGAATTAACAAGAAGAGAATTGGAAATGACAAGGCAAATGTCGAATGAAGGGTTCACTGAGTATTTGAGGCGTTTCCGTGACAAAGCATCCATGATGAGGGATCGACCAAGTGAGCGAGATCAGATTGCCATGATCATGAGGTCGATGTGTGGTCCCTACAAGGATGTGTTGTTTGGCTGGGCAATATTGACATTTGATGGACTCAGAATGGCAGCCCAGCAGGTCGAAGATGCCCTCACCCAAGAAGAGCTCCCCAAGTACAGCAAACTTACTAGGGAGGCTAGTAGCAACAGAAAACCTCCTACCCAACAGAGGAATTCGGGGTCTAATGCCATGATGGTGATTCTTCCCACAACGTCGGCCTTGCCTACTCCGGCAAGGCCATTTGTGATTGAGCAAGATGCAAGCCCCACTCCCCGTCATCCTCGAAGGCAGTTCACTAACTTGGGGACTTCTTTGAGTTCAGTTTTGAATCGTTTGCTTCAGGTTAGTCTTATAGTCAAGCCAGAGCCTAGACCCTTACCTGAGTGGAAACCTGATTGGTTCAATCCAAACCTGTTTTGTGACTACCATTCTCAGCAAGGTCACACAACAGATAGATGTTACAAGTTGCAGGAGGCAATCCAAGATCTGCTTGATGCAAAGAAGTTTGAAATCCGGGTCAAACAACCCAATGTTGCCACAAATCTCCTTCCTCAGCATCGAGTAGTCAACGCCTTGCAGGAAGATTTAGGAATATTTGACCCGGCCTCCCTTATCATTTTTCTATCAGTGAAGAGTAGCCAAGCAGAGGCGACCAACATTGGAGATCTTAGCGGATTTACTTTCCCCCTTCTGGCTGATGTTGTCACTTCTAGTTTAAAAGAGCCTGTAGAGTCAGAGTTAAAGGAAGATGAGATCAATGGCCCGTATGATGAATCTGGTTTTGAGACTTACACACCAAATCTTGGTTTGGAGCTAAATGCAGTCAAACTTGAAGCCAATGAGGATTATGATATCATTATCCCTAGGGAAGGGTCGCAGGCAAAGCAAAGATTTTCAGAGTCTGACGACGAGGTAGAGCTCTACATTCCGAGTGAGATAATAGCAGAAACTCGAAGTGGGAAGAACTACAAGGCAGCAGGACTCACAGAACCACCAACAAGGCCAAAAGATCAGGGACAGAACAATAAGTTGATTGAACCTAAGAATCAAGTATCGGGACAGTTGCAGGAGACCCAAGCAAATATATCTATTTGGGGCTTGCTCATGGCCTCTCCTACCCACAGGGAAACAATGTTGAAATCTCTGGCAAGCATCCAAGTTCCAATTGGGACCGATCCGACACAACTAGCGAGCTTAGTAGGAGCCGCGTATATAGTGAACTCATTGATGTTTGTAGATGCCGATCTCCCTCTTGAAGGTTCGAACCACACAAGGGCTTTACACATAACCATTGATTGCAGAGGATGTTGAATTCCCCAAGTATTGGTAGACAATGGGTCGGCATTGAATGTTTTCCCTCTCAAGACCTTTAAACATTTGGGATTTGATGAAGTCGAGATGAAGCCATCTAGTCATTGTGTTCGAGCTTATGACAACACTAGGAGGAGCGTGTTGGGAATTTTCATTGTGGTGATAGTAGTTGGACAGGCAGAATTTGAGGTAGACTTCCAAGTTATCGATATTCCTGCGTCTTTCAATATGATTTTAGGCCGTCCATGGTTGCACAAGGCTGAGGCAGTTTCCTCTTCCCTTCACCAAAAGATAAAATTTGTGTTTAAAGGGCAAGTGATCACTATCTTGGCAGATCCTGACTTGGTCAGGATGATGGCATCCGTTGATGTGGGGGAAATAACAATGGTGAGACATCTGAAGTTCATTTGGGAGGTTTGGAGTTTGGCAGTATCAATGTAACTTTGGGGCCTAGTTCACCAGGAGAGAGATTTGCTTTGACAGAGTTTAACATCACCAACATCGGAGTAACCCACATGCTTCTTAAAATGAAGTATTTTCCAGGCATGGGCCTAGGGGTGCGACAACAGGGTGACCCAGATATTTTATCTCTGAATGTGAACACACAACGCTTTGGCCTTGGTTATGTTATGACAGAGGAGGACCAACAAAAGATAGCAGCCAAGAAGCAAAAATATGACAAAAATTTCGAGAGATATGAAGGGTTGAAATACAAGAATGAGGGGAAAAATTTGATCCATATGCTTAACAACGGGGAAAGTTCTGAAGGAAAGGCAACATAAGTAGGTTATCAATAGAACAAGACCGTCAAGGCTGGGCTAGTCAAGGTTTCGAAGTGGAACAACATGGAAGATGGATCTAAGACCGTCAATGTGACTCCCTATTTCAAAACTCTAAATGGTTATTTCATCAAAGAAGGGCAGGATTTCTTCTATTGCGGATTCCCAGAACCATGGTTAGATATATTTTCAGGGGAGAGGCTACCAGGCTTTGAGATCTTCTTTGATTGTGAGATTGATTGGGCAGAGTTAGAACGTTACTCACTGAAGTAGTTTGAATAGGTCCAACAGGGACACACAGAGGAAGACCTAGATGTTAGCGGTCTCTTTGATGAGGAGATTATGATGATTGGTGGGACCAATGAATCTGAGACACCTTCACCCCCACTTTTTGATTCATCGTGCTGAGGGCGTCATTCCTAACTGGAGCTGTTTGGATGAGTTTGTTTACCCTGAGGAGCTGAAATTTGTACCTGAAGAGTCGGCCATGTCTGGGCCTAAGTCCTTTAAGTTTGTAGGCAATCCACTAGTTGTTTCTCCTTCTTTTTCTCTCCATGTTGGAGAAGGTATTTCCACTTATGCAGTGTTGGTTCCGGTTGGAGCTAAGTCTGATGTAATTGTCCCAGTTATTAATGAAATGAATTTTTCTGAGTATATTGCTTCTTCCTCTTCCCTATCCCCTCCATCTCCTGATGATGAACGTTGCGATGACCCATCACCTAAATTTCTCAAATCATTAAAATCTTTAAAGGAAAAGAAGGCCAAACCTGTCTGTGAGGATTTCAGGCTAATAAATTTGGGGTTAGAACATGATCCTCGGGAGGTTAGACTTGGCATGCCCCTTGATGAGCAAGAGACAACCCAATTAATCGAGCTCTTAAAAGAATTTGAGGAGGTGTTTGCTTGGTCATACGCCGATATGCCCGGTATTGATGCCAGCATAGTTCAACATAATCTCCCTCTTTTCTCTGATGCAAAGCCGTTCCAGCAAAAGATTTGGCGCATGCGTCCAGATTGGGCTTTGATGGTAAAAGAGGAAATTGCCAAGCAACTCAGTGTAGGGTTCATTGACGTGACGAGGTATACTGAATGGTTGGCAAATGTCATAGTTGTACCAAAGAAGGATGGTCAGATCAGGGTATGTGTGGATTATAGGGTCATTAATAGGGCGAGCCCCAAAGATAATTTTTCCTTACCCCACATCGATCTTTTAGTGGATAATACTGCGGGGCATGCACTTCTATCATTCATGGATGGGTTTTCTGGTTACAATCAGAGCCAAATGAATCCCAAAGATAAAGACAAGACATCTTTCACTACGGATTGGGGCACTTATAGATACAGGGTGATGCCTTTTGGTTTGAAAAATGCCGGTGCTACCTACCAAAGGGCCACCACCACTATCTTGCATGATTTGATACACAAAGAGGTGGAGGTGTATGTAGATGACATGATTGTCAAGTCGATTAATCGAGAAGGGCACTTTAAGGCTTTGAGGGTTTTCTTTGAGAGGATCAAGGAGTTCAAGCGAGACGAACCCACAAAATGTGTATTTGGGGTGACAGTGGTATGCTTTTGGGGTTCATGGTAAGTGAGAGAGGCATTGAGATTGACCCATCCAAAATCAAAGCAATAAAAGAAATGTCACCTCCTCAAATGGAGAAGGAAATTCGAGGGTTTTTAGGAAGGATTCAATACATTAGTCGGTTCATTTCTCAACCGCGACCATATATGAACCGATCTTCAAATTCGAAAAGGATCAACCTAAGAGGTGGAATCCTCAGTGCCAATTGGCTTTTGATCGCATCAAGAGCTACCTGGTAAACCCACCAATCCTCATTCCCCCTACTCCAGGAAGGCCATTGTTGTTGTATTTCTCTGTGTTAGAAACCTCCATGGGATTGATGGTGGCTCAGCATGGTCCAGATGGGCATACAGAGCAAGCAATTTATTACCTTAGTAAGAAGTTCACAGACTATGAGACAAGGTACACAACCCTAAAGAATACTTGTGCAGCTTTGGTTTGGACAACAAGGAGGTTGAGACATTACATGTTGACCTATTCAGTCTTTTTTGTATCCAGAATGGATCCCATCAAGTACCTTTTTGAGAAACCCGCATTGACAGGCAGATTAGCACGTTGGTTATTGCTCTTAGTGGAGTTCGACATTGTGTATGTCACCCAGAAGTCCATAAAGGGTAGTGTCATCACTGAACACCTATCCGCACATCCATTTGTTGATACAAGGCCTTTGAATGACATATTTCCAGATGGAGATGTAGTTTCTGTTGAGGTTGAAAATGAGGTTGGCATTTGGCAAATGTTCTTTGATGGAGCCGTCAATCACAAAGGTTGCGGAGCCAGAGTTCTACTTATAACTCCTGAAGGGTTGAACATACCCATGGCATTTAGGTTGGACTTTGAGTGCACCAACAACATGGCCGAGTATGAAGCTTGCCTTATGGGATTGAAAGCAGCCATCTCTATTGGGGTCAAAAGATTGGAAGTATACAGAGATTCGTCGATTGTCATATGCCAAGTCCAAGGTAAGTGGAAAACAAAGGAGGAAAAGTTAAAACCATACCAAAGGTGTGTAGAGTCTCTAATGAAGCAGTTCACAGAAATTAGTTTTGACTATTTCTAGAGGGACAATAACAGGTTTGCTGATGCTTTGGCTACTCTCGCATCGATGGTTGATTTTGGTCCGGGTGAGCAAATACAACCATTCATTATAGATCGGAGAGATCATCCTTCACATCAAGGCTTCGTCAATGCCCGACGGAGATGGTAGGCCTTGGTTTGCCCATATTGTGGATTTTATCGAGAGGAAGTACCTGCAGATGCTACCCAAGGAGATAAAGGTTCTGGGTATGCCACCCAATTCATATTACACGATGATATTTTATACAAGCGATCTTTTGATGGTGTACAACTGGTGTGCATGGATGAAGATCAAGCACAGACAATCTTGGAGCAAGTACATCAGGGAATCTGTGGCCCTCACATGAATGCCCGTATGTTGGCTAAGAAAATTCTCCGCTTAGGGTATTTTGGAATACACTAGAAGCCGATTGCACAGAATTTGTGAAGAAGTGCCATAAATGTTAGATTTTTTCCAACCTCATCCATGTGCCTCCAATAGAATTGCACACACTGAGTTCTTCGTGGCCTTTTTCCACTTGGGGTATCGATGTGATCGAAAAAATTAACCCCAAAGCTTCGAACGGGCACGAATTTGTGTTGGTAGCTATTGATTACTTCACCAAATGGGTAGAGGCTTAGTCATACGTAAAACTCACAGCGGCAAAGGTAGCCAAATTTTTGCAAGAACATATCATTTGCCGACATGGGATGCCCCATGAGGTGATTTCTAACCAAGGTCAAATTTTAGGGCAAGGCACGGAGTTGTGTGACCAATTCAGATTGCAAGGCAGTGTCTTCTCCTTATCGCCCTCAAACCAATGGAGCGGTTGAAGCGGAAAACAAAAACATGAAGGTCATACTCCAGAAGATGGCTGATAAGAACAATGATTGGGCTGACAAATTGCCTTATGCCTTATGGGCTTATCGGACTTCTATTAGAACTCCAACTGGGGCAACTCTGTACTCTTTAGTATATGGGATGGAAGCAGTCCTCCCGGTTGAGCTAGATGTCCCCTCTCTTAGAATCCTCATGGAGAGTTAGATTCCAGAAGCGGATTGGCTCAAGTCAAGGTAAGTTGAACCTCATTGATGAAAAAAGGATGAAGGCAATGGACAACATGAAGAAGTATCAATCATGAAGTTGCAAGGGCTTTCAACAAAAAGTCCACCCACGCTCCTTGGAAGTTGGAGATTTGGTTTTAAAGGAGTAGAGAGCACCCATTCATGACCCAAGGTAAGTTTAGGCCAAACTGGAGTGGCCCTTTTGCGGTGAAGGAAATCATCCCAGGGAAGGCAATACGCCTTGTAGATCTTGATGGTTAAGAACTACAGTACCTGACCAACTTAGATCAGCTGAAAAAGTATTATGTTTAGCCTCAGCATTCAAAAAAAAAAAAAAGAGAGAGAGGAATGCAATGAAGGAAAACTGCCTTTGAGGCATGAACTACGCTTGACCTGATTCCTAAATTTTTAGGATACGTAGGTAGCTTGAAAGTCAAAATCGAGCTCGATCAATTTCCACCACACCTCATAACGGGTTGGACCTAATTTTCCATTTTTAGCTATCCCTTTCCCCATTCAGACAAATGGCTTCTGGCTACTCTTATCATCAGGAGGTGATCGAGTCCGACTAAGAACTCTTTCCACCGTCTCTCAAATTCGGCGGATTCCAAAGAGTTTTCATCTTTAGTCCTTTTTTCAAAATGACTATTTTGATTGACGTGATTTCTCCCATGAACTCGCCATCCTTGCAAATAATTGTCTTGATCTAGCTCGAAGACTCCATCTATCATTCTCCTATTCGACGGTTCCCAAGAGTTTTCAATAGCCCCTCTTTTAGCTTAACTTTTCTTTAGTCAAAATGATCCTCTCGTGAGGTCGCTATCCAAAGTAGTATCTCTATTCTACCCGTGGCGTAACCATCGGGTTAGTTTCCCTTTGTATGTGTGTCTTAACATCTATTTTAGTTTAGGGTTTGGGCCCATACATGATCGCGGTCATCTGAGAGACCAATCTTACATTTTCTAAATTGGCTCAAAGGGTTCTTATCTTTTGCAAATGACAAGTGAAAAAAAAGAAGGAAAAAAATCAGTATACTTTTGGTGGATGTGTCATATGATATTTTCCTGTAAGTTGGTCCTTTCCTTCACTTACATTTTATGATGTACCCAGGAAATCCAAGTTGTGTTTTGTTGCTCCCATTATCATCATGGATGTTGCTTTCCACCGATGGATGGTAGCAATGAGGGACGATGACCCTGAGGTCCTTGAAGAAGTGCACCTTTATGCACTCTTCCACCTCCAGCGCATCAGTCCATGTCGTGCTTTGATACATGAGGCATCTCGTTTCTAGATCCGAGAACTTCATGTTTTTCGATTCGAAACTGTGGAAATTTTCCCTACTCTGGAAGAATTTCGAGCTTGTCTTGTTTACAATCATCAGGGAGATGTTTTTCGCCCAACACTGCAACCCGTTAGCTAGATAGAAATTTGAGAATTTTTCGGTTGGAGTGCTAAAGAGGCGAGGCGATTCATGGCAAGTGATCGAATCAATCTTTATGCTGTTATCCAGGAGTTTGCCCCACTTCGATCAAATACTGAAAGCTTTAGGGTGCATCGAAGGAATGCTTTCCTTTTTTGCATGATCGCTTTTTATCTATTGCATTCCCCCAGGTGTGGAGGCTTACCTATTATCATCAATGTCATCCGGCAGTTGAGACAAGGTTGCGACATTATCCCTACTGTTTTGGCAGAGACTTTGAGAGGACTTGATATTATGACAGGTCGTCAAAATTTTCGCACCAGTGACTTTAATGGGTGCTTTGCCCTCCTCCAGGTATGGTTAGTTGAGCGCCTTCAATTGGTCCAACCTTTCGTTACAGCTTATTTGGAACCGTTTTAGTATTTCAAGCGAATTCAGACCTTTAACTGCCACGATGCAACAAATTGCCCTGAGCGACTGGGAGCCCTCATGGAGCGAAGCATCAGGTGGGAAGTCCATTGGTGGTCAGTTCGGAATCCTATTTTACACACTTCTGGCTGTGACTATGTCAGGTTATTAGGCATATCCCATACTTCCTTCTACATACCAGCTCGCTTCATGCGTCAATTCAATTTACCTCAGGGTGCTCTAGGGGATGTGGGTACCGCACCTATCACAGAGGCTTTAACAGAAGGTTTGGTGAATTCCATTGCAGCCTCATGGAACCATTTGGTTCGCCTAGGTTAAGGTTGTTAAATTGAAGATCTTTTGGTCTGGGCAGCATTTACTGAGGAGTCGTTCCCCACCTTTCTGCTTTTCAAAACTTGTAGTAGCCGTGGCACCATTTTTTTCCTTTCAATGAAAAGACTTTGTCCTTTATGATGATCAATCTACTAGCAACATTCTCCTTCATGAACATATGGGCTTTGTGTGTTTTTACAACCACCAACCTTCGTATGATGGTGCACTTTCCAAGCCCCTTGGCTTTCGGATCTAGACCTCTTGTGGATTCGCCATGTGATGGCATCTCGAACACCATTACGATCTTCTAAATTCAATGCAGTTGTTTGTTGCTAACTTTGCTAAGCTTCATGTCCTTATTCAGGTATTTGAGATCCAGAATCTCCCAAGTTTTCCTTTGCTAATTCCAATGTAAGTGCACAACCAAACACATCGTCGGCACCAATTTCGTGAGAATCCTCAGGATCACAATCGAGCACCGTTGTTGATCCCAACTGAGCTGTACAAGGATGATCATCCCCTACAGAGAATCCCACGGTTCATAGTTGTGCACGACTGCCAAGGTGGACTATTCGCACCAATTTGTCGAGAATCCTTAGGATCATAGCTGAGCACCGCTATCGATCCCAGTTGAGCGCCACTGCACGAGGACTATCCACATCAACTTTTTGAGAATCCTTAAGATCACAACCTAGCACCGTTGTTGATCCCAGCTGAGCACCGCTGTGCGAGGATGATCATCCCCTGCAGAGAATCCCAAGGTTTATAGTCTTGCACGACTGCCAATACGGACTATCTGCACCAACCTTTTGAGAGTCCTTAGGATCACAATCGAGCACCGTTGTTGATCCTAGCTGAGCACCGCTGTGCGAGGACAATCACCCCTGCAGAGAATCCCAAGGTTGACAGCCATGCGGCTAGAAACTCAAATTTTTGGCATCACACTGTTTGGGCATTACCTCTGTATTGACCAACCGCGGTAGGTTTTCAATCATAGTAGCACCCACACGCTACCTGATTTCGTATGTGTTACCGATCGACATTTCCTACCTTTGGTCTTATCGCTCGTTTTGCATTTGCATTTGCACCTTCGACATCCTTGAGCCGGATGTCAGCAGTACATTGCTTCTGGTGACAAAATGGTGTATTCTTTTCTTTGCCTTTCAACCGTTACACAGGTCTCGATCAAAGAGGGGCAATCTGTAGACACCTAATTTTGTCACCCCCCGGCAATGATGACACAAGAAGAATTACATGTTGGACATTTTAGACTTGGAGAATTTTGAGCTTAGAGTAGAAGATGACCATTTTTTTTCCTATAAACTTTCAAGAGAAAATGTTTTAAAAAATTAGAATTTGATGTTGTGGATTATTGTTGTTTGTCCCCTCAGGTCTGACATTATACTTAGATGTGAGAACTATGCGAATCGATGCCCGATTCTCTCTTTCATTATATGATTCGGGTCCCTACTTTATGCATATTTTTGTAAAGGTTTTCGATCGAGACCACAATCGTGTCTCACATCATTAGATAGTGCTCGGACTGAGCTTTCTAATGACATATTACATGTCGAATTCTGACTAACGGTTTGAAAGATGTGACCCCCGGAAGTTGACTCCAACGTTCGGTATCAGATTCCATTCCGAGCAACCAAGGAGTGCCACATGGCGCCCAAACCCCTTTGTCCAAAAGCAAGCCTTTTTGGACAATTCTCTCTAGTTTTTTAGTCTCACATCGGAAATAAGAGAGAATTGTCTCAAATCCCAAGGCTATAAGTATAGCCCTTCCTCTCTTCCAAAGAGGGGAAGAGAAAAAAAATAGAGAATTTGGGAGAGAGGATGGCCCCATTAAGGTTTTGGCTAACTTCTTCCCTCTAAAATCAGATATTCTCGAAGTCTAAAAGTTTAATACATTAATCCTTCCTTGAGCCAGGAGATCTAGTCCGGTTCGATTCGATTTGGGGCTTGAAGCACAAGGGTTATCTCCCCTTCTTTCTTGATTAAAGCCGGGTTTAAGGTATTTATTTTTTTCTTTTTTTTTTTCCAATAGCGATTTAGAATTAGTTTAATTAATAGATTAGTTTCTAATTTATTAATAATTGATTTATTTAGATTAATTATGTTTAATTAGTTTCAGTTTGGTTCAATACGGTTTATTAGATGTGAATTGATTTATTTCGGTCCAATTAAAGGTATTTAGGTTTAATTGATTCTTTTAGATTAATTAGGTTTAATTGGTTTTTTTTTTTTTTAACATGTTTACTTAAGTAGATTTGATTTGGTTTAGTTTTTTTTTCTAAATTGTTTTTTGTTCTTTTAATCTAGACCCTTAGATTAGGATCTCAGCCCTAACCTAATCCCCATCTCTACTCTTTCTTTTTCTTCTCCAAACAAATTGGCAGTGTCCTTCCTTTCTCTTTCCTTAACAAAACCTGCAACTTCTTCTCCTTTTCCTCGTCTTCTTTCCCAGGCACCACTGGAACCCTTAAACAGCAGCCACCGAACCTGCAACCTCTCCTCCTCTTCTTCTTCTTCTTCTTTTCTTCTTCCCTGCTGCTGCAGTTCTCTTCTTCTTCTTCTTCTTCTCTTTCTTTTCTTCTTCCTTGCTGCTGCAACCACTAACCGGCAGCCACTGAAGCCGCAACTCTTCCTCCTCCTTCTTCTTCCTCTCTTCCATATTTCTTCTCCAACCGAACTACCCGAAAGGTTGAGGGAGCGAACCTGCCGGCTCAGGAAAGTTAAGCGTAGCCGATTTACCTCTTAAGAAGAACGCGGCTGAGTCGTAGGCACGCGCGGCCATCTCTGGCGACATGAACGAACCAAGCTAGACTCTGGTTTTCTTCTTTGGTAAGTGAATCTCAGAGACGAAACGACCCCAACTGCGTCTACAAACTCCTCGAAATGCCGACTCCGGCTGGCAGGACCGTTTCCTTGGGTAGTTTTTTTTGGATATTGACCCCGGTCCTTCATGGTTTGTCCCGGTTGCAAGAGTTTCTTCTTCTTCTTCTTCTCATCTTCTTTTCTTTCCTTCCTCCAAAATCGGCAGCGACCGAACCCAGCCGCCCTCTTCTTCTTCTTCTTCTTCTTCTTCTTCTCTTCTCCTTCTCTTCTATCTCTTTTTTATTTTTTTTTATTTTTTTTTGTGTTCATTTTCTTTTGTTTATTCATTTCATTTTTATTTATTTATTTATTTATTTTTGTAATTCAAATTGTAATATGCTCCCCAACCCCTATCATTGTGTGATATTTCTCCTATTTCACCTTTGCCTTCACCATGTTTCAATTAATTCGCCTTGTTTCAATTAATACTTTTAGGGGATTCCATATGGAGTCCTAGGGTCACTTTAATCCAGCCCCTTAGGATCAGGGGCTGAAACCGATTGGGTTTTGCTTATTATTTTTGAATCATATGATAACCATAGGGTTTCACTAATTTCTATTAAATTAGGGTTTTGAATCAGCAAATGGGTCTATGGGTCGTAGTCTAGGACGTAGGTCAGTACGGGCGTGGCTGGCCCTTCAAACCGGCTCGTAGCATTAGGTGTGTATTGGGGATTTAGGTTTTCCTACTATCTCCTATTTTTTGTACTCCAACCCTCACTCGCATTAATGTAGTACTAATCTAGATTGATTAAAGTAACATAGTTAATGTAATTAGTCATTTCAACTGTTGTTTATTTAATTGTGGTTTGTTAATTTAGCTTTTTAAATCACTGCATTTGATTTCTTCATTCAATTCAATTTATTAAACTTGTGTAATTACCAATCTTTTTCCCTCTAGTGGTTTGTTTATTTTAATCAATCAACTAATTAGTTATTTAATGTAGGATAATTAACTAGATTAATTAGTTAAAAGATTCCATTAGCTTAACTAGGGTTTTGAAAAATGTTTAACTCATCTTAGGATTAGCTCAAGGTAAACATAATTAGTCCAATTAGGTTTCATAATTAATTTAATTAAACATTAGGTATAGTTTAATCCTCCCATACTAGATTAGGTAGATTAGTAAAAATGCATTCATTTAATGTAATTAATCCATTTCACTTTTATAAATTAATTAGATCTCATTTAATTTATAAATCTTTTTACCAATTAGATTAAGTAGGATTGCAATAATTTATTTCACAAATTACTACAGATTGAGATTAACCATTTAAATTAATTCAATTTAGGATCTCACAAATTCATTGATCATCCATCTAGGTCAGGCTCAATTAATTAAGTTAGTTCAATTTAGGGTTTCACAAATTGCTCAACTAATCCTAGGTCTAGGCTTATTTAATTAGCTTAATCTAAGACTCATAATACATTAATTAAATCATTTAGGATTTTTAATTTTTAATTAGCGAAATCTTTTCATTATTTGCATCATAACCTAGCTAGCATAATTTAGACACTTGGTTTAGGGCTTTCACATGTCATGCTTAGATACCTAGTTTAGGGTTTCAGTGACCTAGATTTAGGACTAGTTAATAGGGTACAAACAAACTTTGATCAAACAAAAGGAGACCGGCCTTAGGGTCGGGCAGACTGGGTGCCTAACACCTTCCCAGTCTGTCACTTGACACTTGTCCAGAATCTTGGTGCAAACTAGCCTTATCCATCAGAGTCATTAGTCTCTCTTTCTTGATTGGGGGAGACATTTATGGGTCCTAGACCCTTTCTAAGTAGTTATCCATAACGTGTATCACCCCTTGGCATTTTGATGATGAGGGGATACTATCTCATCTCATCAGGGTCGAATCCCAACGTGGCTACACGCGCTACGCACCATATCGCGATCCCGGCGGAGGTCCATGATACCTACAATTATCCCCACCCTTATAAAACCCAAAAAATCCACCATTGTTTATGCTATATCCACCTTCCTCATTAGCCTGCGCACTCTTTCCCTCTTAATATATAAAAAAAGAATTCTACCACGCATCAGCGTGACCATACCAACTCCTATGTATCTATTTGTCTCTTCTGTATGAAAAGACATATGTACTCCTTGTTTTAGGAGAAACAAAGATACACCGAAAGCTGCAAAGCTACAATCGGGACAAGAATCTAAGAACAATAACAAAGTTTGAAATGGCTAGTCAATCGATAATGTGGGAACTAAAAACAAATCACTAATCATATAGGATGCGCTTCTTTATTACTTTCCTTTCCAGGGCTCAGGCAGCAGGGAATATATATGTACATTACGGAAGCATTAACTACAAGTTATAGAAGATGAAGACAGCCAAACGAGGTAATACTAATAAGAGTATAAAATGGAATTTTCAATCATAGTTTTAAGTATCAATATCAGATTGATTGTATCTGCTGTTGATACCAGCTAAAACTGCAACCTGGGCTCCCCACAGTCTAGATTCCGACGACACGGCCATTTCAGCATGAGAATGAACCAAAAAAAAAAAAATAATAATAATAATAATGAAAAAAAAAGAGTAGCTGAATATGGAAATTCTGGTCTGATTGTGTTATTATACGAGTTGATCATACTAAAACAATCCCATACGTTCTTGGTCTGTGGATTTGAAATCCATTTTCTTTCTTCATTTAATAGATTTCAAATCCATATACTAGAACAATCCCATCCCATACGTTCTTGGTCTGTGGATTTAAAATCCATTTTCTTTCTTTATCTAATAGATTTAAAATCGATAAACTAAGAACGTACAATATTGTTCTCCAGATCATGTTCTTGGTCTGTGGATTTGAAATCCATTTTCTTTCTTCATTTAATAGATTTCAAATCCATAGACTAAGAAGGAATAAGATTGTTCTCCGGATCCGAATTCCTTAATCCCAGCAACTTCACGTGCTCTTTCTACAGTCCATTAGGAAAGCTTATGCTCCTCCTCATCAACCTCAACTTCTCCGCTGCTTTTTGCGCTTTCGTTGCGGGCTTATCCTTCATCTCATCCAGCATCTGAGTTTATGCGAAAGTATCAAGTAGTTTCCATCCAGATAAAGGGCGATAATAAAAAAAATAATAATAATAATAATAAATAAATAAATAAAAATAAAAAATCCAAATATACCATAAATGTTACGTATGTATCACAACTTACCTTCTGCCTCCTCCTCTTCTCAGCTTCTGCCTGTTTCAATTCCAATACAGGATCAGTAACCAAAACATTCAAACAGATAGGGACTCTTCATTTATTAGGGTTTAGATAATACTGTTCTCGTTACCAGAACTCGTTTGAGGCGACCATTCTCCTCCTTCAGTTGGTTCAGCTCTGCTTCCAGCTCTACCGTGTATGCCTGAACCATTAGATACATTAAACGTAATTATCTAGACCAATCCAACTATTTTATTTACTCGAGAATTATACCTGTTTCCTCGCACGGGATCTGGCGGCGGACTCTCTGTTCTTGATCATCCTTCGATGTCTCCTCTCCACCACCTTCTCCACCGGACCATCAATCACCCTCTTCCTACCCCTCATCCCTCCCATCTCTGTCGTCGTTGTTGTCCCATATCGACTCCCCAATGTCCTCTGGTTCTCCACTTGTCCTGCGCACATCCCGTCCGACGACCCCGGGCTTGCCGGCGATATAGTTCCGAATGCACCACCGTTGTTTCCCACTCTCCCTCCAAATAACTCCCCTGTCGCCGCCGAATAACCACCATTCCTCTTACAATTCCCTGCATAATTCGATGTCTCCCCTACAGATCCACCATTATGTGGAAATGCTTGGTAGCTGGAAGGAACACAACCGCCGGGAATGGCATTTCCGGTACTCCCGCGGTGGTCCGATAAACCAAGACCCATCATTGGTCCAATCCTGAAACTGCTGGATTCCAAAGCTGTGTTATTAGTATTCTGGTACAAACCGTACTGCTGGGGCACAGTTGCCGGAGCTGATATCGGTGCCGGTATTGGTATTGGTATCGGTATCGTCCGTGTATGGTGCTGAGCAGCAGCGGAGGAAGAATATGATTCCCTGACCACTCCTGCTTTTATCAAGAAATCTTCCAGAGTCATCTCTCCAAAGGTGTGTTGGCGATTAGTAGTAGCATGGTTTCCTTCTTCATTGTTGGGCTTCTCCTGTTGCTCCTCCTCTTCTTGCTCTCTCCTAATTTCGGCCCAAACCTCCTCAACAGTTTTCCTACAGAGAGGGGCTGGAATTGTGAGGGAGCCTTGGCGGGTTAAGCTACGTCGGCTGTTTAGGCTCTTCTTCTCCTTTTTCTGTTCTTGGTTTTGGTTAGATTGAGAAGGGTCATTGCTAGAATGGATAGCTTGGTTCTCTTCTGCAGTCCATATGTTGTTGAGAAACTCGTCCATGTTCATCGACCCAAAGTTCTTCCCATTCTCGCGCAGCGTAGTTTGGAATTCGTCAAGAGTGAGAGAGTATATGGAGAATTGCCTTCCCAGAAATGAGTGAGTTTTCAAATGCCCCTCCGCTAGCTTGGCTGCCGTCTCCGCCTCACTGTGGGCAACAGCGTCCGACTCCGGAATCACCATCTTACCACTTCCTCCTTGATTAATTAATGGCCGGTTTCAGTTTTTAGTGTAAGTTTCTTGAAACTCTCTGCAGAGCCCATAAATGAATGTTTGTAAGAAAATTCGTCAAAAGTTGAAACGAATATGTTTTGTACTCCAAGAAAGCAAATTGTTCCCCAGAGCATCCAAAGTAGAATAAAGCAGTAATTAGTCATAGGGCGGGGGATCGCGATTGTGGATCAGGTTCCCCTACTACTAAAACCATTCTTATATGATTTGATCTACACAATGGAATCAACGACAGACTTGATTGTTGGGTGAATTCCATCTGTACGGATCAGCTCCATACGAAAATGGTTTTGGTACGAAAACTTGATCCGCTTTCAGGGATCACTGCTAGGCTACATTCTGTTAGGATTTTTATGTGAGCTTAACTGATACCGATTGATCCATTGGGCCCAAGCAATTATAGACCCACTCTGATTAGGAAACTCCTAACTCTTTCCATTGTGAGAGTGGAATAGGGTTTTAGGGATTATATTATAAATAGAATACTGACGGTCCCTACAGCCATTACTTTAATGCCTTATTGGTTTTGGGACCACGGCTTTCTCACAAGAGCAAGTGCACAGCAAGAAAGGAAACTCTAGAGTAAGAAGCTGCAGAAGATGTCAGTAGAAGGACTCCACTTGCGTAGTTCGTTATTGTCATCTTCATGGGAGTAATGTTTAATCACATGGGACGGAGGTTCATGATCTATGTTTATGGGACACAGATACTTCTCTATTCCCATTTATGGTTCATGTCATGGATGTCCCATTGATTATTATAGATATGGTAAATCTATATGGTTATGCATTTTAAGATCTATGAAGGGAGTATTTCATTGATCTTGGTTTAGGGACTATACCCATGGTTAAATATCTTTTATGATTCTTGTATTCTAAAACTATAAGGTTATTCATATGTTTAATATGGTAAAAGGATCCCCAACACATTCGCCTTGCACCAAATGGAGTGGGGACATCAATAGGCCGGGGTGGGATTTTTTCATTTCATTGGAGAGATGTAGTCCTTTCGTCACCTCTGTGTCTATGTTAACACATAATTTATTAGGAATTGTCTTCCATGGGCAGCGGATTGTTACAATGCTGCATGATCTTGCACAAATGTGATAGACAATGATAGCGTGGGTGGGATTTTTGCATTTCACAAGGCGTGCATATCATTTCTCCAGTGTCAACCTGGCAACTGGCAAGAATATTTTTCGCTTATTGGAAAGGGTAGGGATCGCTGCCAGGCTACATGACCTCTATACCCATGTGAGCACCAATGACAACGTCAAGTATCAAACGTCAGGATATTTCACCCCTACTGTGTCTAGGCGCGATGCCATGCAACATATCAGGAATCATTTTCACATTTGAAAAACAAGAGAATGCTGCCAAGTTGCATAGTGTATGCTTGTGTCTGTCCCTCCTCCTCAATCGTGTCTTATCTCTCTTTCCTTGTGAAATAACACATGCCCTATTGTGAAAAGGGGAGAAAAACACAAAGAGGCCCTATGAAACTGATCATCAGATCGTAATAAAGCAACGTTACCATTGCACTGAGATCTACTTTGCATACTAATCTTGTTTTTTGTTTGTTTGAGTACTTCAGCGTGTAAAGAGAGGAAAAAACTGAAAACCTCTAGCCCAGAATATTGCCCAGCGGGAATTCCTTTGTTGCTTCTAGACATTTCAAAACATTAGCCTTCAGTTTCACTTTTTTTTTGGGGAGGGGGAAGTTTGTGTGGGCGGGGAGGGGTTGTTTATTCACGAAGAGCCGATCTAATCATTCCTATATAGAGATAAAAAAATTTCTGGTTGGGAGCGTGACCTTTGCATTAACACCCCGATTAATAAGGACCTAAGGATAAACATCGACAAATAGCATGATGATCATTTCACACACCCTTATATCTGAGTATTTCCAAACAAAAAACACTTAACCAAAATATAAATACCGGAACCTGATCATTTATCAATACCTTCTTAAGGATTAGAGTGTAGAAATATTAATCCCTTCGATTTATTTATTTATTTTTGGGTAGAGTATACCTTCGAATTAACAAGAGCAGAAGCAAGATCAATTTTTTTGAAAAAATAAAATAAATAAAATAGAAAGAGTGTACCTTATGGGATCGTCTCCACTTCAGCTCAGGAAGATCACTATCATCTTACCACTCCCAATTCTTCGTCTTTCTCTTCTATCGTTTATAAACCTTCCACCAGATATAAGATTCTCCGAGGTAGCCGAAAGTGTTTCACTGTTCTAAACCTCATATATTAGTGCATTGTTTTAATCCTTTCTAACGAACCTGCAAATCATTCTAAACGACCGCCATTAACAAGCTTCTGAGACACGCCGGAGAAGAAGAAGAAGAAGAAGAAGAAGAAGAAGAAGAAGAGAGGGAGGCGTTGACAGATTCACTAGAACGATCAATTCCTGATCATCCCTGTTTTTATAGTTATTACACACACTGAGGCTGAGATGCTCAGTCCTCAGTTAGTGCTTTATGATGTCCGTTATATGGTACCATCGTTATCCCCGGAGATGTGGTCCCACCGGTGGTGGGTTTGGGTCAATTGAGCTAGATTTGATACCGTAACTCAAGTCCGGCTCAGAACAGCGAGGGTTCTGAGGGCGATGGCATAATCGACACGTTTTAAACACGTGTCAATGAGCCTCCAACTGCTCTTCTGATCTAACGCGTGTCTTACTGTATCGGTTTTCGACGCATCGAGTCGGGGAATTTAAACCGCACGTGTACCTTTACGTCATGACGCATTTACACCTGTCGTTTTTATCAGTCCACTGAGGTTATGTGTTTGTCTTCTTCGTCCGTGTTTCCTGAGTCCTGACCAGTAAGTACAAAGTGACCATGTTCCTTCTTACTTCGTAGAATTCGGACCGTACTGGTTTTATTTTCTCTCATATTATGTGTCTTAGCATAAAAATATTTTGTTAAGAGATAGTGAGTAAAAATGAAGATTTAACAGTTGGGTGCATGTCGTATGCCAGTCTTCTTATGTTGGATTTTCATTCACTCATCGTTCAGTGCAAGGGATTTAAAATTCATGTTTTATTGGTCCTTCTCTAGTCACGGAGTGATTGGAGAAACCAACACTTCTCTGGAGAGGATCTAAATCTGTATATCCCATCGTTATATGTGACATAACTCCTATTGGCCATGTTTCTCAGTTAGTGTTTCTATAATTGGTGAAATGGATGGTTTTGAGAAAATTATTGAGATTGGCAAACCAACAAAATTGGTGATTGATGAACATTAAAGATCTGTTTAACCAAGTCTAACAGTGTGATGAATTAACTTTGGCCATTGGATATTACGCAATGGTTTGTATGATTTATGTCAAATTTCAGCTTCAAGTTTGATTAGATGTCTTATTGGAAACAACTTCAGCTTCAAATTCAAATATTTGCTTTCTCATGTAATGATACATTTTTTAAATTCATGAGCCTTTTAAGTATTGTACACTCCCTTTGTCGTTCTTGATTTTTCAATGCATGTTTTGCCACTTGATCAATTCCCATCACACTGAATCTTGAGGTGTGAGGGGAAATTAGAGGTATCAATTGATCGGTTTGATTTGGTTTTAATTTAATTTTTGTTGTGAGAATGGGTGAATCTGAAAAAAAAATCAATAAGGAAAGATTCAATTTAGATCATTTTTGGTTTCTGTTATTGGTTTGATATCAGGTTTAATTTATCATTTAAACATATACATAATATGGGAAAACAATTTCTCTTTTTTATATATTTTTTTTATTTTATTTTAGGTTGGTATCAGTTTCTTATGGGTTTTATATGAGTTTTGGTTTAGTTTTTTATGTTTGGTTCGGGTCAATCCAATTTTTACGATTTAGGCTAGAGTTTGACATCCCTAGTGGGAACCTTCGATGATATTATTATTATTATTATTATTATTATTATTATTTTGTTTTCAGATTCATCTAAACTATCATTGGAAGAGAATTGGGCGCCTGTTAGAATACTAATGCAAAAATTTTAAATGTTCATCTTAAGAAAATAGAAAGTCACCACCTAGATTATTGCATGTGATAGTCCAAATAATCTCAATTTTGAGATATTTGGAATAAACCCAATTCGCCCAAATGTTCTTTCCTCCTTTTTTTTTTTTTTTTTTTTTTTCTTACAAGCAATTTTCCAGGTAAGTTTAACAATACCAACAATATTGATATTCTTAAATCTATGAACACCAAGACCCCTCCTTTTTGGGAAGACAAATCTTAGCCCAACTCAAAAGATGGAGAAAATTAGTGCTATCACTACCTTTCTAAAGAAAAGTTGACATAAGAGACTCAATCTTAAAATGGATAGTAGTAGGAAGGCCAAACATTTCAAACTAGTAGAAATATGAGTTTGCATGACAAACCTAATAAGCTCCAAATGACCCAAATGAGAGTAACCTGCTCTTTCAAAGTTGGAACCTTTTATGAAGCCTATCAAGAATTGGAGAAAACAATGATGAGTAAAAAGCTTCAAGGAGATTAATGATAAAACTATATGTGTAACAGGAAGATGACCTTTAGGGAACCCTAAGATGCCACTTAATTGTTCCTTCAAATACTCTGATACATCCCAAAAAAAGAGAGAGACTTTTGAGGATTAATATGAAGACCAGGCTTTAGAGATGGTAGACACAAGCAGAATGTTTAGGTCGTCATCAAAGGAGAGATGGAAAATATTTAAAGCCTTACACTTATGAATGGGTTGAGTCGAATCTTCCTCAGTTTTGATTGAAAGGATTTTAAAGAAGCCTTCCATTGCAATGGAGAAAAGCAAGGGAGAGATGGGACAATCCTAATGAATAACAACTTTACAATTAAAGAGACCATGAGGAGATTCATTAAAAAGAATAGAGAATCTAGGAGAGGAAATGCAACAATGAATCTAATGAATGAAATTATGAGAGAAATCCATTCTCTCAAGGATCTGATAAATATAGTCCCATCTATTGGAGCCCAAAGCCTTGTGAATATCCAACTTAAGGAGAACAATAGGATGATAGTTTTTCTTATCAAAGCCTCTAATCATTTCATAGCATAAAAGGATGTTATCCACAATGTTCCTCCTTGGAATATAAGGCAATATTATTATCGTTCACAAGATCATCAATAATCTTCTTAAGGCTATTTGCAATGATTTTTGTGATAAACTATATAGAAGGTTAGCAAGAGAGATGTGGTGAAAGGAAGAAACATGATCTTCCCCCCTTAATCTTAGGGACAAAGCGAAGGAAGGTATGGTTCATACCACAAATTTTTATGGATTGAACAAGAAACTTCGTACAACTTTGACCATTTCATCCTTAACAATGTCCAAGTAGCCAAGAAGAAAGTAAAATTGAAACCATCAAGAACTGGGGTTTTCTTAGACTTATGTGATTTGACAGCTAAAAGAATCTCATTATCAAAAGGGATGAAGGAAAACACTCTTCTACAATCAGAAGGAAACTTTGAAAACTATAAATTCATTCTCTAAAATTGGAAAAAGGGAAGAGAGTAAGCAAGGGTTGAATTGATTGGAGAAATGATTGAAAAAAATAGATATAATATCATCCGAGTTAGAAGAAGATCACCCTTTGAATTTCTTAGATGATAAACCGAATTATGACCATGCCTCTCCTAGATTTATGGAAAAAATTAGTGTTGGAGTTGTCAAGAATCAATCCTAGATTTCTTCTTAAAAAACTTTCTTCTTGACGAAGAAGGGAACCTAATCTAAAGGACAGCTTTTTCTCCTCCTCGGAAGGAGAGATTATGAGGGTCAACTTGAAGTCTAGTTTGGGCATAAAAAATTAAGGCCCTATGATGAGCACATTTATATGTGAAATCTTAGGTAGTAAAGCATGTATTTTACATATTTAGAATGGAGGTATCTTGGGTTTTACTATCTTTTTGCAGGTTTTGTATTTTAAAGGCCTTAAGGACTATCGGTGCCATCTCTCCATTTTTACATGTAAAGAGGTCCTGTTTCGTTCCATGGTTGTGAAGAAGATGAAATTCTAAGCAAGATGGATGTGTTGCATTAGAAGTACACATTCGTTTAGACATTTGTACACGCGATTATTCTTTTCGGGCTAGAAAAAGAATAATGGACAAAAATCGTCCAAGGGGGAGGTTTGTGCTCAAGTTTGAAGAAAGAGAGAAAAAGAAGCGAAAAAAATAGAAAAAAAGGAAAGAAAATAGGAAAAAATCGTTGGAAATCCCTCCTACCTTTTCTCTCCTCTCTCTCTCTCCTCCACCTCATCACCCAAATTGTCCAAGCTCATTTTCTCCTCAATTTTCTCTCCCCTTTTCTCCTAATTCCTATTTTCCACCTCATCACACAAATTCGGCCAAGAGATTGCGTACAAAAGAGAAGGAAAAAAATATAGGAAAAAAAAAGGCAAGAAATAAAAAATCCCCTCCTTCCTATTTTATCTCTACCTACCCATTCCCTATATAAGAGGGTTGACCAAGCTAGAAAAATCATCCCTCGCTTGCTTTTTTTTTCTCTAATTTTTAGTTGTACTCTCCTTCTAGTTCTAGTTCTATTTCTTCTTAGTTTTTCTCACTTTAAACACTTTTGTAATTGGTTTTATTTCATTAATGCAATGTCTTTTATTTTTATAGTTCATGTTATTCAAGTTATTCGAAAGTGTAATAATTTTAATTTCTAGTTCTAGGCTTAGTTCTAGGTGACAAGAACAAGCTATGGAGCATCTCTTTCAAGTTTAGTTTTTCTCTTCTAGATTTGTTTTCTCTAGGCCTAACAATTTCAGATTTGGTTCATTCTAGATCTAGTTTTGAGGGCTAGTAGTATCTCAAATCCGTCAAATTTTCAAGTTCAAGGATTGAAGTTCAGGTAAGTTGGCTTCTATATAAGTCTTCTCACCCCCCTCTCGTTCTCTCTTCTGGCTACCCATTCATTCTTAATTTAGGCTTTTATTTTCAGTTTTTACTTTGATGCTTTTCCTTTCCCCCAAGGTCCTTGGTTAGATGCATGTGTTGGTTCTGCCCCTCTCTAGTCATGGAACAATCCTTTTACTTTTGTTATTTATATTGCATCCCTTCCCCTAAAGCTAAGTAGAGTAGCCATTGTAAGAGTAACTCTCTGGCCAAGTAGGGAAGCTCATATTATTTATAGTGTATCTCTCGGGCTAAGTAGAGAAACCTACTTATGTGCCTCTCTCTGGCTTTGTCCCCTTTATTTGCACTTTTCTTTACTTTTCAACACTTTTACTTTCAATTATTTACTTTTTAATTGCATGGTTTAAGTATTTAAATTCCTAGATGATGAATGGCTAGGGTTAGATGTGTTAGTTAGGACATTTTTATATGCATTTGTGCTAGGACGGTAGTTAGAAGTAGATCACTATAATCAATCGTTACACTTTCGCTTTACTAAAAGAAGCTAAAAATAAAGTGGTTGCTCTCCTTGTATTTGACCCGTTAGCTACACTGATCCATACGCTTGCTGTTACTTTTAAAATTCAAACAAGTTTTTGGTGTCGTTGCCAGGGAGACACTTCCATGTTATTTTTCCCTTTCTTTTGGTAAATCGGAGTGCTTTGTTTTCTTTTTTCTTTCATCATTTATTGAATTCCTGAGAAGAACAACTTGCAATAATAGTTGTATCGGTGGAGGTCGCCCAGCCTCATAGTATGATAAAGACAGGTTTCACCCTGTAGCAGTACATCAGGAATTGACCCGAGCAACCCCGGATCCATGCCGGTAAGCTCGCAAAAGCCAAAATATATATATATATATATATATTCCATTCTTTTGTTCTAGTATTATTCTAGTTGTGGATAATATCTTGTTGCATGAGTGCTGAGTGGGTAAGTAATACTATGAATAGGTTACAAAGAAGAAATCCAACAAGTAGGAATCCTATGCATATACTCTCATCAATACCTTTCATTATGGGAGACCTCGACCAACAGTAAAACCCTCCACCTAAATCTCTGAAAGATTGGTTCTACCCTGCTAGATCAGCCCAACCTTCCTGGATAGTCCTACCACAAGCCTAGGGCAACAATTTTGAGCTCAAATCTCAATTTATCACTATGTTGCCACACTTCAATGGGCTGACCTCTGAGGATGTATACATATTTTTAAGGGAATTTGAAGAGGTATGTGTCCTAATTAAGATCCAACAGCTTTCTGATGATGTTGTTGAACTTAGGTTCATCACTTTTGCATTAAAAGACCAAGCTAAGAAGTGGTTGTATAAGTTACACATTAATTCCATAACCACATGGGAATGCTTCACAGTTGTCTTCCTCAAGAAGTTTTTCCTAACTCATAAGACCAATACGCTTAGAAGTGATATCCTTCAGTTTAGACAAAAGCTTAGTGAGTCATTTTCCAAACTTATGGAGAGATTCAAGGATCTACTCCAAGAATGCCCTCACCATGGCCTAGACTTATAACATTTATGTCAAATAATTTATGAGGGTATTGATTACCCAACTAAACAAATAATAGAGTCTATGTGCCCTAGGGGATTCAAATCTTTTACAGATGAAGGAAAGGCATGAGAATTCTTACTTGAGTTAGCTAACAAAACCCATGAGTGGGAGTCAACCCAAGAAAGTGAAAGAACCATAGGAGGAAAGGATATTTTGTGGATGGATTAGTAGCCAAGGAAGCCCACTTGGATAGCCTAATCAAAAGGATTAAGGCTATTGTTCCTAAAGAGCCATCATCAGTCATTATGGTCAAGATGTGCAATTGGTGCCAATCCCCTGGATATGTTATAGAAGAATGCCCCAACACCTCTGGGGGCACTTCCAATGAAAGTGTTAATGCCTTATACCAGAATAATCATATAGTAACACTTACAATCTAGGGTCGAGCAATCACCCAAATTTTTCTTGAAAACAGAGTAACCAAGTAGAACCTTCCAATTTTCATAATCAATGTCAACCTGGACCCCAAAGGCCTCCCTTTGCACAATAGTTTTTCCTAGGCCAAATGTAGGACATCAGGCTAATTTTTCTAGACCCCCTCTCCTTTCATCTTATCAGCAATCCCCTGGGTTTAGCAAAACTGGAGAGGCAAATAGAATAACTGACTTGGAAAAGAATATGACCCTCCTCATGATAAGCCATCAAAATCTTACGAGAAAACTCACCCAAGTTGTCTCAATTTTTCCTGAGAGAGAGAAGGAAACTTTGCCCAGTCAACTAGAGCCTAACCCTAGGCATCATTATCAGCCTGTTAGTTCACAAGCACCAACTAATGCACCACTAAATGTAGTACAAGGTCAGACCTAACAAGGGTTCTCCAACCAATGTCATGTTGTTTATGCCCTTAGGAGTGACCAAGAGTACCAACAGAGTGTTCCTAAATCTTTCCCATCTATTACACCTGTTAACTCTCATTCTGTTGAGGACACAAGTGTGCCTCTTGTTCCTGGTTCATCTGATGAACCTAAAGAACTAAAGATGATTAGGTTGAGGAAGCCAAACATGTTTGTTCTGAAAAAGAGAAAATCCCTAACAGACCTTTTGTTCCCCCTGTCCCCTTTCCTAATCGCTTGGTAAACAAAAAGAAGACTGCTTCTATGGACAAGATTTTAGAAGTCTTCAAAAAGGTAGAAGTGAACATCCCTCTCATAGATGCCATATCCCAGATCCCCACCTATGCAAAGGTCCTGAAAGATTTGTGTACTCACAAACGTGTTAGGAGTGTGCCCAAAAAGGCCTTTTTGGCGGGTAACATTAGTTCCATAATTACTCAGCCTATAGCAGCCAAGTATAACGATCCAGGGAGCCCTACCATAGCTTGTGTGATAGGCAACACCTACATTGAGCAGGCCTTACTTGACCTTGATGCAAGTGTGAATCTTTTACCTTACCATGTATACAAGCAACTAGGATTGGGTGAATTGAAAGCCACTGGAACTACTCTTCAGTTGACAGATAGGTCTATTAAGATTCCTAAAGGGATGGTTGAGGATGTCTTACTTAAGGTGGGGGAATTTATTTTTCCTATCGATTTCATTGTGTTAGATACCAATCCCTTCTCAACAAAGGATGAGATCCCAATAATTATAGGAAGACCATTCCTGGATGCCAGTAATGCATTACTCAATTGTCAAAATGGTTTCCTAAGGTTATCTTTTGGCAACCAAACTGTTGAGTTTAACATGTTTAGGATAAGCAAACAACCACATATGGAAGGAGAGATCAATATGCTTAAGGATTTTCTGGATTTTTCTGATGATTTAGTTACCAACTTTGATATTGATTTTGATTCAGAATTCCAAGAGTGTATAGATGAGTTGGATGATGATAGTAAAAATTTATTTTCTAAAGTCTTAAGTCTTCACACACCTGTGGAGCCTTTAGGACCCCTTTTCAATTCCATTCTCAAACCTTCCATAGTTGAGCCCCCTAAGCTAGATCTTAAGGAGTTGCCATTTAATTTACAGTATGCTTTCTTAGGGCCTGACCAGATTCTCCAAGTAATAATTTATTTAGATTTGACTTCTAGCCAAGAAGAGGAATTACTCAAAGTGTTAAAAGACAATAAGGAAGCCCTAGGTTGGACCATGACTGATATCAAGGGTATAAGCCCTTCTATTGTGCAACATTGTATACATGCTTAAGAAAGAGATCCTAAAGTGCTCGGATCATGGAATAATTTATCCTATTTCTGCTAGCTAATGGGTAAGCCCAGCTCATGTAGTGCCCAAGAAGTCTGGTGTTATTGTAGTTCCCAATACCAATAATTAACTAATTCCAACCCGTGTTCAAACAGGGTGGAGAGTGTGCATAGACTATAGGAAACTTAATGTGGCAACCTGGAAGGATCACTTTCCATTGTCATTCATTGATCAGATGTTAGAGAGGTTAGCTGGACATGAATACTATTATTTTCTTGATGGATATTCTGGCTATAATCAAATCCCAATTGCTTTAGAAGACCAACATAAGACCACTTTTGCATGCCCATATGGAATATTTGCTTACAGGCATATGCTCTTTGGGCTTTGCAATGCCCCTATTACGTTCCAACGATGCATGATGAGCATCTTTTCTGACATGGGTGAAAAATTCTTAGAGGTATTTATGGATGACTTTTCAATTCATGGGAATTCCTATTCTAAGTGTCTTCACCATCTTTCCCTACTTTTGAAAAGGTACATATCTAAGAATTTTGTTTTGAATTGAGAGAAATACTATTTTATGGTTAAATCTAGTATTATTTTAGGCCATATAGTATCCAAGGAGGGAATTAAGGTAGATAGAGCCAAAGTGGATTTAATTGATAATTTACCACCTACCCAATCTGTTAAGGATCTCCAGTCTTTTCTGGGGCATGCTGGCTTCTACAGAAGGTTTATTAAGAACTTTAGTTAGTTAGCTTGACCTCACTTCACTACTTGCCAAAGATCAAACTTTTGAATTTTTTAAAGAGTGCCTAGAATCCTTCAAGCAACTTAAGAAGGAGTTGTCCAATGTACCCATTGTTCAACCACCTGTTTGGACTGAACCTTTTGAACTAATGTGTGATGCTTCAGATTTTGCCATAGGAGTGATTTTGGGTCAAAGGATTAATAAGATGCCCATTGTCATTTAGTATGCTAGTAAGACCCTAAATGATGCATAACTCAACTATATAACCACTGAAAAAGAATTTTTAGCTGTTGTGTTTGCGCTATAAAAGTTCTGATCTTACTTAGTTGAGTCACACGTGGTGGTGTACACTGATTATTCTACTCTCAGATACCTAGTTCAGAAGAAGGATGCCAAAGCCCATCTCATTAGGTGGGTTTTACTTTTGTAAGAGTTTGATTTAGAAATTAGGGATAAGAAAGGCTTTGAAAAACCTAGTTGCAAACCATTTATCCTGGCTTCTGACTGTCGATTCTCCAGTCAATGAGAACTTTCCAGATAAACAGTTACTTGCAGTGTCCAGTGAACCATGGTTTGCTGACATTGTCAACTTCTTAGCTTTGGGTGTGACTCCAGATCACTGGTCCACCCAAGATAGGTATCGATTCCTTTCACAAGTTAAGCATTTCTTTTGGGATAATCCCTATCTTTTCAAAGTTTTCCTGAGCAAATTATCAGACATTGTGTGCCTGATCATGAGCAGCACTCAATTTTATCTTTTTTCCATGATCATGTATATAGTGGACGCTTTGGACCTAAGAAGACTGCCGCAAATGTTCTCCAACGCGAATTTTATTGGCCCACTATTTTTAGAGATGCTTTTGATTTTTGCAAGGCTTATCCCACCTGCCAGTTTTTTGGCTGTATCAATAAGAGGAACATGATGCCCCTCAACCGTATTCTGGTAGTTGAGATCTTTGATGTGTTGGGCATCGATTTTATTGGACCATTCCTTAATTCTTTCAGGAATTTGTACATACTTTTGGCCGCTGATTATGTTTCTAAATGGATAGAGGCCATACCTTGTAAATCTAATGACCACAAAGTGGTGGTCCAATTTCTCAAAGAAAACATTTTTTCTTGCTTTGGTACACCACGTGCTATAATTAGTGATAGGGGTACTCATTTTTGTAATCAGCCTCTTGAGGCCTTAATGAAAAAGTATGGGATCACCCATAAGTTAGCTACCCCTTATCACCCCCAAACTAGTGGCCAAGTGGAGGTGTCTAATATACAAATCAAACAAATCTTAGAGAAAATTGTTAATCCCAACCGTAAGGATTGGTCCCTTAGGCTCACTGATGCCTTGTGGGCCCATCGGATTGCTTTCAAGACCGACCTTAGTCAATCTCTCTACCGTCTGGTGTATGGAAAAGCATGTCACTTACTGGTTGAATTGGAGCATAAGGCCTTTTGGGCCATCAAGAAGCTCAACTTTGTTTTATCTGATGCGGGAATTCTTCGTAGGCTCCAACTATCTGAGTTGTAGAAACTTAGGAATGATGCCAATGAAAGTTCTAGGATTTATAAGAAAAAAATCAAAGCCTTCCATGATAAGCACATTCTGCGCAAATCTTTTACAATTGGTGATAAGGTCTTATTGTACAACTCTCGATTGTACATTTTTCCTGGTAAGCTTAGATCCCATTGGGATGGCCCGTTTATTGTCCATAATGTATATCCCGATGGGGCTATGGAGATTCTGAATCTAGGAGCAGGAGTAATTTCGAAGGTTAATGGTTAGTGTTTTAAACTGTTCCTCGAGTTTTCCACTGCTGCTAGTGAAGAGGCCATAGATCTCTATGAACCTTTTTACACTGATGACTAACTTTTACCCAGGTATAACCCCCTTGCATTGTCTCTGCTTTTAATTCTTTCCATACATTGAGGACATTGCATGACTTAAGTGTGGGGGAGGGAAACTAGTTTCTTTTTTTGTTTTTGCTTTTTCCCTTTTTTGTGTTTGTTTTTCTTTTTCTTTTTAAGCTTGCTAAGGATATAAGTCCTACTTTGACTTTTGGCTAATGATCATACCATTCGGTTGCTTGTTGTATGAAAGTAATAATTTTGATTAAGGTACCCATCTTGAATGCATAAAAAACCTGTTGAGAAAAAAAAAAGCATGTGTCCTGTCTTTTGAGAAATAAGAGGCCCTTGTTTTACGGTGATGGACCATATATAAGTCTATGGGTTCCTTGTACTCTTGATTTGGAGTTGAGACATTCTTTTTAATTTGACATGTGTTGACAAATACACAATTTTAAATGAAGTGTGGAAAGAAAGAGTAGAAGTTGATTTCCTGGGAACTAGACAGGGCATTACGCCTCAGGAAGCGAAGTGTCTTGATCAAAACTCTTAGAGATGAAATTTCTAAAAGAACTCTAGCATCAATGTCTATGTGGGCATATGTAAAAAGTGAAGCTATATAGTAACTTGGATGTCTGGTGTTTGCTCCACCATGTCATTCAGGGCAACAGTAGTGGAGTAGGATAGGGTTTATTGAAAAAAAAAAAAAAAGCTAAAGAAAACCACACAGAAGGAAAGTATGTATAAATGTTATCAATGCCTTGGTAACATATTTTGTAAGAAACACTCCAACACCTTAGTCCTTGGTTCCCTATTACTTTACAAGTGGTTTTGCCTTAAGATAAGGATGTTTTGGAAGAGACAAGGTGAGTTTCAAATTAAGAAATATGATTGTGCCTGAAATTGATATGGAGTAATAAAAATTCAAGTGTGGGGGTCCCTAGATCAAGTGTAAAAGGAAATTATTTTTGCTCCAGATCGGTATGGCCCTTATCTTTAGCCAAGGTTGGGATTTTTTTTTTTTAAATTTTGGGTGAATATTCATTGCAAATACCCACGAGACACAACTTGTCCTCTAGGGGTGACCTAGTGGTTTAAAGGCTTGTTGCACATGCTAAGTGCAACTGTGATTCCTACGAAAGTGAGTAAGGTTTTTGTTGTTTACTTTTTATTCTTTTTGTTTTGCTCAAGGACTGGCAAAGTCTAAATGTGGGGGAATTCTGATGAGTATATTTATGTGTGAAATCTTAAATAGTAAAGCATGCATTTTACATATTTAGAATAGAGCTACCTTGGGTTTTACTCTCTTTTTGCAGGTTTTGTATTTTAAAGGCCTTAAAGACTATCGAGCGCCATCTCTCCATTTTTATACATAAAGATGTCATATTTCTTTTAATGGTTGCGAAGAGGATGAAATTCTGAGTAAGATGGATGTGTTGCATTAAAAGTATACATTCGTTTTTACATTCGTACACGCGATTATTCTTTTCGGGTCAGAAAAAGAATAATGGACCGGAATTGAACTAAGATGCAAAACCAACCCATATACAGTTGTTCCAGGGGTATAAAGAATATTCTAAGATACCAACAAAGTTAGAGGGACCCACATTGGGCGCCACTTCCTCTTCCCTTGTGCATGGAACACATATTTCCTACTTTTTTGGAGATTTGGTTAAATATCTCCTTTTTCCACTTACTTAAAGACAAGGGGCACGGATGGAATTTCCTCATAAATTAGAATATTGTCCAAATCTCCCATGCAAATCATAGAAAAATTGTCCAAGGGGGAGGTATGTGCACAAGTTTGAAGAGAGAGAGAAAAAGAAGAGAAAAAAAATAGAAAAAAAGGAAAGAAAATAGGAAAAAATCGTTGGAAATCCCTCCTACCTTTTTCTCTCCTCTCTCTCCTCCACCTCATCACCCAAATAGTCCAAGCTCCTTTTCTCCCCTATTTGCTCTCCCTTTTTCTCTTAATTCCTACTTCCCACCTCATCACACAAATTCAGCCAAAAGGTTGCGCACAAAAGAGAAGAAAATAAAAAAATATAGGAAAAAAAAAGGGAAGAAATAAAAAATCCCCTCTTTCTTATCTTATCTCTACCTCCCCATTCCAGATAGAAGAGGGTCGACTAAGCTAGAAAAATCGTCCCTCTCTAGCTCTCTTTTTTTCTAATTTTTAGTTGTGCTCTCCTTCTAGTTCTAGTTCTAGTTCTTCTTAGCTCTTCTTAGTTTTTTTACTTTAAACACTTTCGTAATTGGTTTTACTTCATTAATGCAATGTCTTTTATTTTTATGGTTCATGTTATTCAAGTTATTCAAAGGTGTAATAATTTTTATTTCTAGTTCTAGGTGACAAGAACAAGCTGTGGAACATCTCTTTCAAGTTTAGTTTTTCTCTTCTAGATTTGTTTTCACCAGGCCTAGCAATTTCAAATTTGGTTCATTTTAGATATGATTTTTAGGGCTGGTAGTATCTCAAACCAGGCAAGTTTTCAAGTTCAAGGATTGAATTTTAGGTAAGTAGGCTTCTACATAAGTCTTCTCACCCCCTCTCATTCCCTCTTCTGGCTATCCATTCATTCTTAATTTAGGCTTTTATTTTCAGTTTTTACTTTGATGCGTTCCCTTTCCCCCAAGGTCCTTAGTTTGATGCATGTGTTGGCTTTGCCCCTCTCTAGTCCCCAACCATCCTTTTACTTTTGTTATTTATATTGCATCCCTTCCCCTAAAGCTAAGTAGAACAGCCCTTGTAAGAGTAATTCTCTAGTCAAGTAGGGAAGCTCATATTATTTATAGTGCATCCCTCGAGCTAAGTAGAGAAACCTACTTTTGTGCTTCTCTTTGGCTTTGTCCCCTTTATTTGTACTTTTTTCTTTACTTTTCAGCACTTTTTATTTCAGTACTTGTACTTTCAGTTATTTGCTTTTTAATTGTTTGGTTTGAGTATTTAAATTCCTAGATGACGAATGGTTAGGGTTAGATGTGTTGGTTAGAATGCTTTTAGATACATTTGTGTTAGGACGGTAGTTAGAAGTAGATCACCATAATCAATCGTTATTCTTTCACATTACTAAAAGAAGCTAAAAATAATGTGGTTGCTCTCCTAGTGTTCAACCCGTTAACTACACTGATCCGTATGCTTGTAGTTACTTTTAAAATTCAAACACCCTACAATAATCAATCCGTGAGAGATGTTACTAAATATGCTCTTGTTCTAGGTTTATAAGGTAAGCTTAACAAATTTAAGTTCTTTAGCAAAAAGGGTATGAGGACAAGATCTATCCTTAACGGGGGAGCTCCAAGCTTGATTCACAAGATATAGAAAATCACTATGGGAGGTCCACATATCAAAAAATTCAAATAGTTTGAGACCGAAAAAGATATAAGGAGCAATTGGGATTACATTCGGGCTGTGATCAGAAATTCATTGGGGTTCGAAATATACCTTGGAGCTTGGGAAAGTGGAAAGCCAATTGTCATTCACAAGCATATAGTCTAATTTACAAGCAACCCTAGAATAAACAAGTCTTCTTTTAGTCCATGTGAACTTACAACAATACCACCGAAGATCAATCACATTAATGGTGCTAATGTAAAAAGTAAAATCATTTAAAACATTATTATCAACAAGGAGGCACCCAAATTTTTCATGGGCACCAGGCACAATATTAAAATCGATTGCAATACACCAATTATTATCCCCCACTTGATTGAAATTGACTAAAAGAGAGGACTGATAATTACCTCAATAAGCCATGCAAAACAATAATTTTAAGGTGCAAGAATTGATCTGAAGTCGAAATCAAATAATAGAAACCTTATTTGTGTCATATAAGCACCAAATGCGCCCATTTTGATGATGGAGATAATTATTGTTAAAGGCCCATGATGGTACAACGGAAGAACTAACTGCAATAGATCTTCCTTTATTTTTGTTCCAAAAGAATGCGCAAACAAAAACATTGGAACAGCATGCGATTCCTAATTTCTGCATGTTTTGAAGGATCGTTCAATCATCTTATATTCTAACACAATATCGATTCCATTTGCTGAAAAACAAGAAAAATAAATGAACTGAATCCCAGAAACAGATAAAAAGTTTAACGAGAATCTTTTTCTTTTTAGTACCATGAGGGGCCACATCATTCCCCTTTAAATGCTGGGGAGGATTCTTTTTAAATTGAGAGGGATGGGCACAAGCCTTGGTCGTAGGGGCGATGGACTCTCTCAAGTCTCCAAGACCGGGGGTGGGGCAGGGTTACAGAGCCTTCTCGATCTCTAATATAGGTTATTGGGTGAAGAATCAACTCAGTAATGGAGGAACCAGGATGAGAAGAGGATGTCCGAAGAGGGAAGAGAGGGGGACACAGGGAATTGAAGAAGGTGAAGGGGATGGGTTTGGGAGGGTGGAACAAGACCTCAGTTCAAGTAAAGTAGAAAGGGAGGAGAGGGGTGTTCTGGTATTGAGATAGGAGAGGGAGTTGGATTCAGGTGAGTAGGGTTTAGGTGGTTGGGCTCCTAAGGGATTGATTTAGATGTGCATGGTTCGGGCGGGATTGGGTCGGATTAGGGTGGGGTGGGTTAGGGATTGATTAATTTGGGTGGGATGGGTTTGGCTAAAATTTCAGATGGGATTAGTTTAGTTGGGTGGTTTGGGTGGGGAGGGCTAGGATGGGTTTGGATTGACTGGGTTAGGCTTGCATGGGTTTGTTTAAGGTGGGGTGGTATGGGGTCCATCTGGGTAGGAATATTGTCCGTGTGAAATGGACAAGGATTGGGATAAATTTGGGTGGTAAACAAATTAGGTAAGGTTTGGGGAGAAACTGAATTTTGGTTGTTAGATTGATTAGCTATAGAGGGTTAACATATTTGGGGTAGAACATGTATCATTTGAAATGTACATGGTTTGTCAAATCCTTGATTCAAGGAATCAGATATGGAAGGGTCCAGCTCAATTGAAGGTTACCCATTATGTTGGAGAGGAAAGGGGGAGCATTGTGAGATAGAGTTTATTTGAATTCAAAAGGTAATTCCATCCCTAAGATTGAGGGGTCTAAATCAGCCAACAATGCAAAAGCATTTTGGTAACTGACCTCGATGAATCTTCATCAAAGCGGAGTTATGCGTGGAACATATAGGATGATTTTCTGTCAGCTATAGAAGACTATCATGGAGGTCTCTCGTCTGCAACAATAGTGTTCTGCCACTAAGATAGGCTGGTCGACATTCTCTTAGCCAATGGGATTCCCTGACGCAAGTGATGGATCCAAAATTCCAGACATAATTTCCTACAAGTTTGTCTGAACTTGCATGAGAGATTGAATCTTCTTCAACCAATTTAATAGAAAGAATATCACCATCAAGGTTTTCTTCATTGGGAATTTTAGAATTAGATGCGTCCTCTTTGCTTGATTGATTTGCCTTGAGAGAATTTAAACATCCATGATCACTATACCCGAAGAAACGAGTGAAGATATCTTGGCAGCAGCCATTCAAAACGGACCGCTAACTTAAAATCATCCCATTTTGTGGGAGGATGGAGACTGACTGGTTAAAGATGAAATCCGCCAATACAGCAATGAGAATTCTTACGAAGAATAGACGACCCATCACTTTTGTTCAGATTACAAGGGTTTCCCGATAAGACTACCAATGATGCTCAGCCCTTCCTCCGAACATAAGTGCAATGGGAGTTTGGGGAAGGTAACCCACAATGGCAATGACTGGCGGATATCAGGTTGATTATGGACGTATTGACCGATATAGGAGTCTTACCTATTCTAAGTAACTTCCTATTCGGTTCTCAAGAATTCGTGTATATGGAAGTCTATATTTTATGTGATATATTTTCTATTGTATAGTTAGACTAGGATTGTTCATCTTGTACTATAAAGTCTCCTATTGGAGCACACATCAATATAGAGAATGAAATCACTTTGACATGGTATCAGAGCTATAGGCCAACGGCTCCCACCCTAGTCCTCTTTTCTCTTCTCTTCAATGGCCACCGACCCACCACCCTGTATAGCCTCTAACGACTATCTCTCTCTCTCTTTATCTTGAAACCCCCTCTATCATGGCAATTACACCCAACCCCACACTGCCTATCAATGGCACCCACCACTTCATTTTCCTCAAACTCGCTTCCATTAATTTTCTCCTATGGCGTGTGCAGCTGACACTGGCAGACAATGGGTGCGTAGGGCTGGCATGATGGGAGTGAGCGGTATGGCATGCGAGGGCGCGTAGCATGGCACACGGGGGCACAGGCTGGCATGGAGGGCGCGTGCGGGCTAGCACAATGGGGGCGTACGGCATGGCACGCGGGGGCACAAGTTGGTATGGAAGGGATTGCGGCATGACATGCTAGGGTGCACGGCATGAAAAGTGGGGCGCATAAGATGGCATGCGGATCGGCCATCGGCTGGTTGGCCGCGTGTGGCATGCAAGGCAGCCCTGAATGGTAGGCGCATGCCGGATGGTTGGTCGGTGGTCGGTCGCTAGCTGGTACGTGTGGCATGTGCGCGGAAAAATATGATTTTTCAGGGAAGATTGCGGAAGATCCAACGGTCCGATTTTGATGTACCATATATCGTTGAAATCAAATTTCTGAGTACTATCTATTCGTATGGTCATTGTGACTGGATTCTTTCGTATATAAAAGTTCAAAATTAGACCCTCTTTTCTCTAGTGTTGGATTTTCAAGGTTTTTCAAGTAGGGGATGTTTCTGGGTTTCCTAAATCAACTATCATCTCTGTTGATTGGAAGCAACAAGTCACGTCCAAGATCCATAATTCATCATAGCCAGAGGGGGTGACAAAATTAGGTGTCTACAGAATGCCCCTCTTTGACGAAGGCCTGTGCCAACGGTCGAAGGGCAAAGAAAAGAACGACCACATTTGTCACCCGAAGCATATACTATCGTCATTTTGCTCATTAATGACGTAGTTGAAAAATGTAATAGGTAATATCTTTTAACTACTTTGAAGTTTGAGACTCACCTGGGCTGCCGATTTACAAGAAAGAAATTTGCTGCTTTTCCAATCCTGCAAAAGACATTAGTATTTATCTTTTTCCTATTCTGGGCTTCCTTGTGCCAGTCTAAGGAAATCAATAATGAGATCGGACCACTCAGAACCGATTCAAAGAGATTGGGCCACCTGGGGCCTGATAAATGAAGTTGGGCCACCTGAGGCCGGGAAAATGCAATTGGGCCACCTGGGGTTGGTTCAATGAAATTGGGCCACTTGGGGCCAGATCAATGTAATTGGGCCACCTAGGGTCGGATCAATGAAATTGGCCCACCTGGGGCTGGGTCAATGTAATTGGGCCACCTGGGGCAGGGTCAATGAAATTGGGATCTTGCATTTAAGCCCTTGAATCTTGAAAACTTGGCTCTTGATTTAGAATCTTTGAACTTTGATTTTTAGCTTTTGATTTGGAATTCTTGAGCTTTGCTTTTTTGACTTTGATTTGGAATCTTGAGCTTTCATTCTTTAACTTTGATTTTACCTTCCACTTTTACCTACCAATTTCACCTTCCACTTTCATGTGCTTTTATCTACCAAGTAGATTTTACTTTCCATGTGATTTTAATTTTTACCTACCACAAAAAAATATTTTGAATTTTGTTTTTTGGTGGTAAGAACTCTTGAATTGCACCTTGGAATTAGAATCAATTTTTTTTTTTGGAGGATGAATTTTTTTACCATAAAATGGCCCCCCCTCCTGTTCACTCACTCTTCCGAGTTTCTTGAGTTGGGAACGATTTGTGAGTGAGAAGCTCGGGTTTTGAAATCTTCTCGAAGACCCAAACCTTTTTGCATTTTTTCGGGTTTCTTGAAATTTTTTCCTAAGATCTTCAAATTTTCCTTTGAAGTTCTTCATCTTCTTTTTGAAGATCTTCATATTTCTTGAGGAAGGAGTCATTTGGAGAATTTGACATCTTTTTGGGTTTCTTTGTAAATTGTGGAACTTCTTGGGTTTCTTTATGATTTTGGAAAATATGGCTGAGAGAAGAAAGAGGAAGACTTGTGGAGAGGTCCAGTTGGATGGTTGTAGCAACTTTTCTAAAGGGGATGAGGGCCTTGCGGATTTGAATTCTGGACAGACACTTCACAATACTCGAGATCATGTCTAAACTTAGTATGTGGTTCACGGGTAAGTCCTTGCATTTTATATTTATTTATTTATTTATTTTTATTAATTCATTATTGTTTTGCTTTCTCCTGTCATTCATCATCATTTTTTTTTATTATTATTTAAAAAAAGAAAAAAAAGCATGATGGGAAAGTACCACCGACCTTGGCAAGATATGGCCACCCAAATACAGCTTGGGGTTGGTATAGGATGCTCCCCTGCAGAGTGAAGGAGATGGTTAACTCATCATACCTGAGTTGATTGGTTTCTATAGAGACTAGGAAGTTCAGCCCGACATTGGCATGGGCCCTGATGGAGTGGTGGTGGCCGAGTACTCACTCCTTCCATCTTCCTATTGGCGAGACTATCAGGCCCTTGTGTTTCTATGCCTTGACAGGAATACCATTTGGGGGGAGGCCCTTGACCCTTCCTGATACTCTAACAGCTAGGGAGTTCACGGATTTGACAAACATAGATATCAAGGGTGATCAGACATACATCCACCTTGGCGAGATCAGTGCTCGTTGGTGGAGGACCGGCTTGGGGGTAAAGCTTGGTAACCTGGCACAGGTGACCCGTTCTTTCCTTCTGTTCATTATGGGTTAATGTCTCTTCGGTGACCTCCGAGGCAGGCATGGTTGCCTTCTTCCGAAATCTCTGAGATGTGGACACCTGGGATTGGGGCGGGGCTGCTTATGCATATTTGCTACGGTCACTGGATCTTTATCATATGGGGATCGAGGTCTCAAGGGAGTGGGCTACATCCTCCAGGTAATCTCTCGTTCTTGTACTCATTTCTTTTCATTTGATTGCATTTTTTCACTTTGGTTTTTCAAATCAGCCCTGGTGCTATGACCATCTGGAGATTATGGCTCCCATACTGAAGGAACCTTAAGCGTCGCCCTTTCCCATAGCTACAAGATAGGGAGATAGCCGAGTACACAGGGTTCAGAACCATCCTCCAAGGACTACTGCCCGTTCTCTCTTGAACGGTCTTATAGAGATAAGTCATGCTTTGTCATTAAATTTCCTTATGTCATGTGCCATGCTTATTTTTTCTTGAATTTGCAGGTCACTTGACCATTCCATCCTCTTATGTTCCTGGACCTTGATGAAGTTAGTTAGCCTAGATACTTATCAAAGAACCGAGTCCTATTCAAGGGGATATGGAGCCATGCCTGGTATTCAGGAGAGACGGTCATAACCTAATGGTCTGATACTGATACATGCTTCTCTCCATGTCTTCCTCCACCAACCATGCATTGTCTAGAGTGCATTCCTGGGGACCAAATCAAGAGACTGGTCGACGGAATATGGGATGATTAATTCCTTGAGTCAGATAGGGATTACAAGACTTTCCTTGAGGAAGAGACTATTTGCACCCCTCTTGGTCCTGACGGTCCAGTGGTATGTTGCTCTTCCTTGAGTATCATCTTTAGTCTTTCAATTCCTTTTAGCCTTGATCGATGTTCTTTCAGGGGAGAACACTATGTGTAGACCTTTCTACCATCCAATCACATGTCAGTGCTGCTAGTCCATCCTAAGCCGGACCTTCTACTAGTGCAGGTGGATCCCTCAGGATAGCCACCATTCCCTTTCATGGCTTCTCAGGTTGGTCATATCCCAACACAGCCAATCCTAGCATCCCCCATCTTTTGAGGTGGAGAACAGACATAAATGCTTCTCTCGGGCTGTCCATTTCATATGATTATGTGAGTATCTAATCATCCTTTGTTTGCTTGGCTTTTGACCTTCCTTGGCTGATACGCTCCTTCTCAGGTGTCTCCGGAGGTCTATAACGAGATCCGGAGGAGGCATCAGGGCTTGTGTGAGGTGGTGATTGACAAGGTACTTCTCTTCTTTTTCTTCTTCTTTTATTACTCTTTTCTTGACCATCTCTCATATTCCTTAGGATGGAAGGATTGTTGCCTTAGAGGACCAAGTCGGCTTCTATCAGCAGGAGAATGCCCAGCTGCAAGCACAGATTCAGGATCTAACCTGAAGGTTGGAGAATTTGGGATTGCCACCCACAGACTCCTCACCATTTCATGAGGGCGACTTTGAGTATGGTTCAGATAAGGACTTTAACTCTTAGGGATCTATTCTTGTAGTTCCTACAAGCACAAACACATGTACATCTTCTTTCTTTTTTTTTCTTTTTTTTTTTCTTTTCCCTCCCCCTGTTTGTTCACTTTTTTATTTTAGCATTTTATGAATGGAAACCTATGTTTGGCACAAAGAAAATTTCCTTTTATTTATGATTTATAATGTTTAGGCATAATTAATTTCACAACTCAAGTCTTCATTAGAGTAATCAGGATAACACGAAAATCCAAATATTTCCTCATTTTACTACCAAATGAATTACAAGAAAATAACTTTCCTACCATAAATGAGGTAGATAGGTAACAATTTAGGGAGTCAATTATTGGGGTGGGTAAAAGTTCACCAACTCCTTGGGGTCATTTGCTTCTAGTCCATACTGTCAGCTAATATATGTAGGTAAGGAAAAGGATGTGTGAGTCAATCTCATCAACCTGATGTAGTTATATCCAGGGGTCTTCATTAGAAAATCCTCTTGTGACTTCTCTGGACATCTCTATGCAATATCCTTTGCAGCTCTCCCTTATAGGTACTCTTTGCAATCAACAATGAGCTTGAATTTCGGGGCTTCCTCCTTCCTTGGTAGCAAGAGCTCCGAGTTGGCATTCTTTCAATGGCTTAGTCAACCTTAGTTTCTCAAGGAGCCAAATTTGGAAAATTACAGGACTTCATTGATACCGATCAAGTCTGAATCTATGGCTATGGCTCATGTCATCAAATTCCTTGAGCGTTTCTGCAAGGACCGTAGGGAAAATACCACTTTCTTTCTTCAATTGCTTTACCACTTCTATCATAACAAGTGGTGCACCACGTCTGGGAGTTCAGAGAACATAGCGAACTATCATGCAAAGTAGATAAGCATCCTATGATCTTCGTTGATGGATTCCTCCCAATAATAGATACTGAATGAAGATCCTGGCTACCTTTAGAATGTCGATCTTCCCATATCTAATGAATTGCTTCACTTTTTCCTCATTCCATCTGAAGAAATCCTGAACTTCCTCTGAGTAATCTTTCTTCAAAGATGATTGGATTAACCTACCCTTGGGTAAATATAGCATACAAACTTAGAATTCTTTGAGAGTCAGGAAAATCTTAACTAATCCAAACCGAAATACATGAAGATTGGTATCCCAGTGTTAAGGCACTTGTTGGAGTACATGGTGATGCAATTTTATGCACCTGATCCGATCGAGCATCGACATATTCATGGATTCAACAATTTTGGTGCCCTCATGTTTATGTTCAAAGTCCATTTTCTTTACGTCTCATCCAATGATTCCATTAACTTTTTCTGCAACCATCACAAACAAAAGAGAAGGCGATGATTTACTAAGTATCACTCATTATCTATTGACACAACCAAACCTTCACCATTGTTGCATCAAACACACTCTTTTTTTATTTTTGACTAATCAAGGATGGGGAATGAATTGGCCTTGACATACTAGTGTCGGGTGGCGACTTTCAGGAGATGGAATTCTGGATAAGAATCTGGAGGACCATAGATGGATGATGGATGTCTAATGGCCTTGCATGCCAAATGGCAATTCTTGCAGGACACAAGCTATGATGATCTTTTTAGATACCTTGATTATTAATTTAGGAACCAATTTATTGCCTTGAGATGGTTGAGACCGCACTTGCACATCTCAAGTTGTCTAAGTATCCCTTGAGAGGAATCAGGTCTATCGTAGTTCGAGCTATTCACCCTTTTAGACATAGTATCTCTTAAGTTGATCCATGTTGACCAGTCCAAGTATTTCTTCGCTATTTGGGTCTATGAGCTTCATAGCTTTGCCTGGTAGTATCTCTTTGACAGTGAATGAGCTACTCCAGTTGGGCCTAAATTTCCCTCTTGGGTCATCAGTTGGGGCTCTTTGCTCTCGAAGAACAAGTTCACCCTCTTCTATGTGACGAGGCTTCACATTCTTGTTGAAAGCCCTTGCCATTCTCAGTTGATATTTCTTTAGGTTGTCCACGACTTTTATTCATCTTTCATTAAAAAAGTTGAGCTCGTCATGTCTGGCCTTCACCTATTCTCCTTCAAGTAACTGACTATCAAGAAGCACCCTTAGTGATGGTACTAGGATTTTCACAGATAGTACCGCCTCAACCTCATATACCAAAGAGAAAGGAGTTGCCCCTGTCGAGGATTGTACAGAGGTCCGATATGCCTACAAAGCAAGTGGCAACTTGTCCGCCAATGTGTTTTAGCCATTTTCTGTAAGATCACCTCGATGTTCTTGTTAGCTGCTTCTACTACCCCATTGGTTTGTGGCTTATAAGTGGTAGAGCGGTGCCTTCTGATACCAAACTTTATACAAATTTTATTAGTCTTGCCCTAGAAATGGGATCCCTGATCTGATATTAATTCTTTAGGTACTCCATATCGGAAAATGATATTTTCCTGGATGAATTTTGCTACCTTACCAGATGTGAAGACTGCATATGACTGGGCTTGTACCCCCTTGGTAAAGTAATCGATGGCTACCAAGATAAACTCATGATCAATGGATGCCTTGGGGTTGATCTTCCCAATGATGTCAATGCCCCAAGTAGAGAATGGCCAAGGAGAACTGAGTGAGTGCAACTCCGTTGGTGGGATATGTATGATATTGATAAATATCTGACATTTATGACATTTTTTATAAAACTCACGCAGTCTGCTTCCATTATATTCCAATAGTATCCCAGCGTAAGAATCTTCTTAGCAAGCATCTTGGCATTCATATGGGATTCACAGAGGCCTTGATGAATTTCCTCCATGATGATTGTAGCTTGTTCTTCATCCATACACAGCAACTGTATTCCATCATAGGACCTCTTATACAACAAGTCTTGTTGAAGGATAAACTGGGTGGTACATCTTCTAAAAAATCTCTTTTCTCTTTCTGTGGCTTCAACATAGTATTTTCTTTCTCTGATGTAATCCACAATATGAGTGAACCAAGACTGACCATCTATGGTGAGAAAGTTCACCAAATTGTGATAAATGGGTCTGCTTCTTTGTTCCACCAAGAATGGTCAAACACTAGCTATAGGATTGCATTCTACTATGGAAGCCAAGTCGCAAGGGTTTCGACGAACCTGTTGTTATCTCTCTAGAAGTATTCGAATGAGATCTTCTCAAAGTGTTCAATTCCCTCTTCCATATGTTCTTGATATGGCTTCAGCTTTTCAGCTCTAGTCTTCCACTTTCTTTGCTTATGACAAATGACAATGGATGACTCTCTATACACCTTGATCCTTTTTACCCCAATGGATAGGGCAGTTTCGAGTCTCAAGGCACAAGTTTTATATTCAGCAATGTTATTGGTATAGGGACAATCAAAGTGGAATGAAAATAAAGACCGTCAGAAGTGACAAGCAATATTCTCGCACCACACCCCTTTTGATTAGCTGCTCCATCAAAGAACAATTGCCATTCATTAGCTGTGTCTTCTTCTTCTATTGCTGTGATTTCTTCATCGAGAAAGGCATCATCCAAGACTCTTTCATCTTCTGTGGGGTGGACAGCCAAATGATCAGCATAGCTTTCCCCTTGATAGATTTCTGAGTAACATAGGTGATGTCAAACTCTGATAGCAGAAGTAGCCGCCAGGTCATCCTTCCTGTTAGGGCTAGTTTCTCAAAGAGCTACTTGATTGGGTCCATTCTAAAGATCAAACGTACTGGAAAAGCTACCATGTAATGTCGCAGCCTTTTCATTGCCCAAATCAGTGCTGCACAGGTTCTTTCCAAAGATGTGTACCGCGTCTCATATTCCAGGAACTTCTTGCTGAGATAATATATGGCATGCTCTATCCCCTTTTTGTCTCTTTTTGCGCTATCAATGAGGCCATGGAATATTCTCTAACTGATAAGTATAACAGAAGTGGTTCTCCTTCTACTAGTGGCGTTATTACCGGCGGTTTCATAAGGTACCCTTTGATCTTATCAAAAGCTTGTTAGCATTGATCATTCCATTCTGTGGGCTGATCCTTCTTTAACAACTTGAAGATTGGTTCCCAGATTATAGTCAACTGAGCTATGAATCTATTGATATACTGGATGTGACCCAGGAATCCTTGTATCTACTTCTCAGTGCGAGGCGTGGGCATTTCTTGAGTTGCCTTGATTTTGATAGGGTCGACTTCAATGCCTCTTTCACTTACTAAAAACCCTAACAATTTTCCTGTTGTTGCCCCAAAGACACACTTCTGAGGGTTCAACCTCAGCTAATACTTCTTGATTCTTTCAAAGAATTGCTTTAATGTGGGAATGGGTGCCTGTTGATCCTTTGACTTCACTATCATGTCATCCACGTAGACTTCCACATCCTTGTTTATCATATCATGTAATATGGTTGTGGCTACTCTCTAATAAGTTGTCCTGGCATTCTTCCCTCCAAAAGGCATCATCTTATAACAATAGGTTCCACATGGAGTGTTTAAGGTTGTCTTCTCTCAATCTTTGGGGTGCGTGCTCACTTGGTTGTATCCCGAGAATCCATCTATAAATGATAACAAGGCATGCCCGGCCATGTTCTCAACCAATACATCAATGTGAGGTAATGGGAAGTCATCTTTAGGGCTTACCTTGTTAATATCCCAAAAGCCTATGCACATTTGTAGGTTGCCATCCTTCTTTGGAACTGGTACAATGTTGGCCAACCATTGGGGGTATTTTACCAGTTGTAAGAACCCTGCATTCCATTGCTTTACTACTTCTCCCTTGATCTTCTCACTCCATTATGGACACATCCTTCTGAGCTTTTGTTTGACCAGCTTTGCCCTAGGGTAGGTCGATAAGCGGTGTTGCACAATGTTGGGGTCTATACCAAGCATATCCTCATATGTCCAAGCAAAGACTTTAGTGAATTCTTTTAGAAGACTAATCATTTGTTCTGCTTCTTCATTGGCTAGGGTGGTGTCAATTTTTACCTCTCGAAGGCAATGGTCGGTTACTAAATTAATAACTCAAGCATCCTCATCGATGGGTTGGGCTTTCTTTGGTTTGCATTGTTCTATTAACTCTTGATATTTACTAACATCATCATCAGAAAAAGGAGGCAAGTCATACTCGGAATCAAAAATTTCATTCATGAAAGAAGGAGTAACAGACTCGACATACACGAACTCTGGACTCTCCTCAAGAGGGGAGGCCGACATGAAATCATAAATAGCAGATTCAACAACTGACTCGACTATAGACTCAATGACTGGTTTAGTGCTTTCATCAGTGGTATCCAATTTGATTGACTCAACAGCATGAGTAAACTTGAAATTCTCCCCAATGCTAGTCCAATTCAAGAGCGGTTCGACGTCTCGATGGATGAGGAGATATGGCAACGGGCCTCTTTCTTCTTCTAGGAAGGTTGATGCTATTTCTTTAATGGTGCAATGGTTCTTCTGGATAGGTGCCTATATCTTCACAAATACCAACTGATCAACCTCGTGCTCTCAGAAGCTGAACTTTCTGAGAGGTGAAGATTGGTGGAGACTGCTCAATCCTCTTTCTATAAAGTCCATCTTTTCCAGCCTATTGAGGGATGCCATCCCAGTGCCTTGGTCACATCTTTGACCACCTTCATGGACCTTCCCGTTGCAGTTGATTCGGGCACAGTACATGCAAACCATCATTTTTTGTGCACTTCTTTGATTTGCATAAGTGCTTCTTCCTCTGAAAGGCCTGGGCTTGAGGTCATGTAACTCCTGAGCTCGTGGCTTTTGCAGAAAGGAACAGATGTGACCTTTTTGATCCATGGGAAGTTGTAGACTCTAGACGAGTATTATCTTCTTTTTCCATTCCTTCTTCAAGAGTACTTAGGGACTTGGCAATTCCTTTGACCGGATCAGTGTCGTCGGGTTGTTAGAGGAGAACCCTTCTTCAATCAGTGCTACTTCCACTATTCTGGTGATGCAACTGTCTTGGTCATTTTCTTTGGCTAGCATTTTCTGTTGTTCTACCTCATGAGTTATCCAGTCGGACTCATCTTGAAAGAATACTTCAAACCCTGGTTGCATCTTTACAGCGGTTTCGTCAAACCATGGCTCAACATTTTCGCAAAAGGGAAAATCTTCTTCTTCTCTTACGAAGTACACATTGAGAGTGGGGTAGTAAGAGGCAAAGATTTTCCTAGTCATCCTTAGTACCTTCTGCCCTTTGTTATCATTTTTGCTCCTTGGTCCAGGGGTTTGAGGAATGTACCCAAAACCACTCTTTCCTTTGCTAACCACCGTAGTAGGTAATTTTGAAACACCCTGATGATACTTTCCCAATCCCGTCCCTGGAAATTATTACATGTTTCTCATCATTTTATTCACCGGAGGACTCCATATATCTTCATAGTTAGCTGAAATCTTTTCATCTGGCAATTCCTTAGTGAGTGTTGCACAATTTTCTTCTATTTCAAAACCACTAAGTTGGACTTCCTGGTCTTATTCTTCTCCATTTTCAATGTTGGCTAAGGTGTTCACCACTTCCGGATCTCCAGCTACTGTAACCACCTTTCCTTTATAAATAAATTTTATTTTCTAATGGAGACTAGAGGACATTGCCTTCACATGATGCAACCAAGGCCTTCCCAAGAGCATGTTAAAAGATGTTGGTATATCAATGATCTGGAAATCAATATCGAACTTTACTGTGTCAATTACTACGGTGATGGTGAGGATGCCAAGGATTTTTCTCTTAGTGTTGTCATATGCCCATATGGTTTAGGCTGACAGCCTAATCTCTTCTAGGTTGATGCCAATACTCTTTTCTGATCTCAAGGGTAGAACATTCAAAGCAGACCTGTTATCCATGAGAACCTGAGGAACCACCTTGTCTAGACATTCTACCGTGATGTGTAGAGCTTTATTATGTTGGGCTCCTTTTGGGAGTTCAGAGTTTGAGAACATTAATGACTGTACTGCATATGTTGCCCCTACTATGTGTGAGAGGTGCATTGAATCTATCTCTATGGGCACTTGCACATTGGTGAGAGACTTCAAGACTGTTTCACGGTGCGTGGGGGAGACCATCAACAATCCCCAGATTAAGATATTAGCTTGGGACTTCTTGAGCTGAGCCAAGACTAGACTCTCTGGTTCTTTCTTCAAGCCACTAGTTCCTGCCCCATTTGTTCTTAACTGTTCTATGGCTAAGGCCTTGCCCTTGTAGTCTCTTCTGCTTCGAGTTTCCATCACATTGGCAGATTTCTTTATAATGATTTCCATAGCTTAGCAATCTTCATCATCACTATTTGTTATGGTAATTATCCCTACCATGGGATCATCTTCTTCCTCAGATTCCTCTTCTTGGCTTGGGGTAGGGGGTCTAGGTCCTCCACAAATATCCATAGCTCTGGCTCGTACATTCTTGACTGCATTGGAAAGTTGTGCAACTTTCTGTATCTATCATTTTTGCAAGTGTGGAATGTCCCCCTGTTTTCTCAAGGACTATCAATTGCTCGGTGTAGTATTGTTCACTGATGGCCACTTCACCTAACATTTGATCAATTCCATCGACCTTGAGCTTTATCTCAACCAAAGACTCATAGATGCTACTCATGTGCTCTGCTGTAGGGTTTACTTCACCCTAAAAAATGATCTTATAGCCTTCACTATCCTCTGAATCTGATGTAGGATCTTCCCCTTCCATGTGGATCATGAGTGCTAGCTGAATAGCATCTGTGGGATCAACCATCAAGTCATCTTTGCCAATTACATACACAGAATATCCTCCCGGATCCCTGGGTAAGTAGTACCTTGATTCATTATCATCATCATTGTGCGAAGACCCCTGGTAGTCATCCTAATCTGGGCACTGATCATCGCCTTGAGAATCAGAGTCATCTCCACCATTCTCATCCTCACTTTTGTCCTCGTCATCATTATCGTCATCATCCTCTTCTTCGTTGATTTCCCTCTCACTTGGTTCTTCATCAGATTCCTCTTGACCATCAAATTCCCTTGCATCCAAACGTTCGTAGTATTTAGAACGTATGGATCAAAAAATTTTCATAGGGCCAGACTTGGTCTCATTGGCTCAAAGATGGATTAGGCCAAACTCATCATTTTCTATGTCACTCCCGATGTGGATTAGGGAGGTGTGCTCTTTAATTCATTCTCCCACTAACAATACAATTACTGCTCTGAGGAGGTCATCTGTGACTTCTTCAATCACCTATGGATTATCCTCTAAAGATATAGTGGGCTGAATTAGAGAAGTGGGATCACCATCCTGGCCTTCTCCTAAAGCATTCACTGATCCTGTTGATGAGGTTATCTTTGGGGAGTCTGGTAGTGCGAGCATATCCTTCCAATTGTACCCATCCATCCATCCTTGTTTTGGTTATATATCGATCCTTGAGAATGGGATTGGTATGAGGGTGATGAGGGATATGAGGCAGGGTGTTATGAAGGTGATGTGACAGAAGAAATGTGGTACTGTAAAGAAGATAGGGGTGATAAGATGATGAGGTTTCTTCTCCTTGATGGTGTGGTGAAGGTTGATGATATGGTGGAGGTTGGTAATATGGTGAAGGTTGAAGGTATAGTGGAGGTTGGTAATATGGTGAAGGTTGGAGGTTTGGTGCTATAGATTCTTCTGTTGATGAGGAAGGATGAATAGCGGATGAGTGATTTTTTTATCCTTCTTCTAATGACCCTTCTCTTTTAGAAGCCTTTATAACCTTAGCCCTTTGAATCATGGCCCTCCTATAAGCACGGGCATTCATGTGATTCTTTCGAGCTCGGGACACAATGAGATGAGTGGGATCACTCTTTGTTTCTTCTTCATCTAGGTTATTCACATGGTCATAGAGCATGTGATGACAAAAGTGCTTATCTAATTGATACATGTGAACAACCCTTCGGACGGAGTCACACTCCTTTTGACAAGCATCCTTAACAAATCCACGGATGTGCCCTACCAACTCTGGAGGAAGGGATAACCTTTGCACAAGCTGGAACTTCTCTTGCCATTCAACATACCTCTCTTCTTGGTATTTCTTGGCATCCCTAATAAAATGGGTTGGATCATAGAACTTAGGATCCCAATTTTTTTAGTCACTCATTGTTGCCAACATGTTGATGGTTCCATGATCTGGGAGAGGATTGGTATTGACATTAGGAGATTGCTTCACCTTAACTTCAATGGTCCCGTTGTCTACCATGTCCTGGATTGCATGCTGGAGACCTATGCATCTTTCAGTATTGTGCCCCTTCTGAGTGTGATAAACATAATATTCATGATCTCTATACCAAGCTGGGGGAGGGTTGCTAATTACTCTTGGAGCCACCATCCCTAGCAATCCTTATTTCTTTAAATTTTCATACACTACTATCACGGGCATCCCCAAATCAGTAAATTTCCTTCTTGGACGAGGAGCCTTCTGGGAGGGTGCATTTGCTTATATCATGAATGGTTGTGAAGAGGTGATAGGCAAGACTGACTATTGAACCGCACCTACCATATTGGTCTCAGGACCCTTTCCTCGTCTAAATGTAGTGTTCTTGCCTTCATCTTGGGAGGATCCTTGATACTGAGCTTCCCTTTTTCACACGTGTACCGGTGGCTATCAAGGCATCAAAAGTTTACAGATGTTGATAGTGAAGGACATTATAATAAGGCTTTGACAAGTTTTCAATCAACATTTCTACTTGCTCTACTTCTGAAGGCCAATCTGCCATCTTAGCGACCTTATCCCTAAACCTCATTAAGAAGGTGGTGAATCCTTCTCTAAGTTGTTGTCTCAACATCTCAAGCTCCTGACGTTTCACATCCACTTTGGTGTTGTAAGAGTATTGCTTGGTAAAGGCTCTCACCACCATTGTCCAATTCTAAGTTTGGCTAGTCTCTAGCTGTGTCAAATCCATCTCAGTGCGGGCCCTGATAAGGTTAACATAAATGCTTGTCCTATCTGGTTGTTCGCAACTTGCCATGACTTGGCGATGCTAAGGAATACTTTGAGATGAGCCTTGGGATCCCCTAACCCATCAAACCTGTCAGTCTGCCATTTGAATTTCTCAAAAATTCTTGCCCCGGAGAAGAAACTTATTTCATCAGAATCCACTGTTTGGCTTCCGAACTCTTTCCCTTTCGGAGAATATTTTCTAATTTCTCCAATTGCTCCCTAAATTTTCTTTCTCTCTCTATCTCTAGAGGTTCCATTTGGACATACACCACAAACTCTTCTTCTTCATCTTCAATTACTACCCTGGGAGGAGGGACCCTGGAATAGGCCTCCAGTTGACCATTTGGACTGGTAGATGAAGCTCCTCTTTGACCGATTGGCCTGACTTGCTCTGGTTCTCTTGAGTCAACTCAGGAAGAATTCCCGCGATGACCCGTAGGTCCATTTTGATCCAAATCTCATGTAGCTTGTGATGATTCAGTCTTGGGAGGGTTTTAGAATGCATACAGTATCTGTGCTATCCCTCTCTTGACCTCGGCCATTTCTGTCTGCAAGGTCTCTATGGGGTGGACCCATGCTTCCATGGGTGATTCAGGATCGTGTGGATCCATGTGAACTGGGTTGTAATCACTTGGCGGTAGACAATCTCAAAGAGACGATGGATGTGATACTGGAGTTAATTGAGTTAATCGGTTACCCTGACACGTCCAAATGGACCGTAGAGAATACTTGAGGTGTGAAATTATGCTTGAACCAAAAAGTGGCTTATTTTAGGAATCTTGTATTCCCAACCCCTTTGTCCATACATTCACTAGATTAACAACTAATGATCCATCCAAAGTTAGTCCACTTTATGGTAGGGAGTGAATAGGGGTTGATGCCCCTAGTCCACTCAATGGCATAAGTGGGAGGTTCATATAAATGGCTTGACCAGAGTACTCCTACTAATATATTCTCTACCAATAAAGCCATGTTTTCCTTAATCTTATCCCACTAGGTGACCTTCCTCATAGTTTTCTCGGGTCTTTGGATAATTTGACATTTTACAGGGCTTTGACAGAAATCAGCCTGGATCACGTATACCAAATCATCCATATTTCATTTCTAAGGAGGAAGGACACCTTTTATCCAAAACCCACTTAGGAGAGCATTTCTTTATGACTAGAATTTATAATTGAAAAATTCCTTTTCAAGACCGCAAACAAATTCTACATATCAGCTTGTGGCATTCCCAGCATTCTCCATCTATTTCCTATTTGATGTGAGCATGCGATGGATGTAATAGGACCAACAATGCTTCCTTGATAGGATCTATATACACAAGGTACGTGATCCGTTTGATATACCCATGGGTACGAGATCAAGGGGTGACTTCCTTGCCATTTGCTTGTGACTACACACGAGGTTAAGCAACTGGCCACGGGGTGGTGGAACTATGAGTGATTGTGTGCAAAAGTGTAATGCGGGAATATCATTATCTGATCTCAGAATATCATAAAGTGACGGACCTCCCTGAGGGTGCTGGCACAATTATGAGCATCCTTGCCATTTAATAATACCCACACCATTGTAAGGAAGCGACTAGCATTTGCTCTCAGAGTACTCTCCATGACTTGCACTAACCTCCCCGAGGGTGCAGTTATAACAAGGAGTCCCTCATCAAATGATTTCACTTCGAGCACGATGCATGATGTGGTTACCAAGTACAAATACAAACATTGGGTTAGCCAAACATATTTTCAAACAGATGTGGTGGAAAATGTTCATACATTTAATAGTAGCATCTAGTGTCAGAAGCTTGACATTTATCCCCAGTGGAGTCGCCACTGTGAGGGTAGAAAAAAATGAGAGATCCTCTCCTCCTTTGTGGGGAGGGAAGGACTTTAAGTGTTCCGTCCTCTCTCCTCTCTTTCTCTTTCATGAGGGAGGGGTGTTTCGTGTGTACTTACCCGCTGGCCCATACATGGAGGCCTATTTCGCAGGAGTGTAAAGTTCGTCATTCGAGATAGGGATTTGAGGATGGTTCAATATGGAGATCAAGATCATGCAAAAGGGTTTGGAGTCACCACTTAGGATTATGGGCTTGGGACCCGGGGGTGAGCCCAATTCCTGAGAAGAGGGCCCAAAAGTTGGCCTAGTCCAGAGATTTAGGGTAAATGTCATGTTGTAGAGTTGGGAAGGTGTTAGGCACCCAATCTACCCGGTTCAACTGGTCTTCCTACTAGATGCTTCAGAATGAACATTTTCCATAATTATTCATATTCTACATGTATGGCTAAGTTATCACACATATGTACATTGACTAAATTTAAATGATTATATACACTAAAACAAGGTCAATATAAAGTCTACATTATGCTAATTTTGGTAAGAAATTATACCTGTGCTTGATCCCTATTTCAGATCAAGAGGGGTGGGACCCCAATTAGTGCCAGCAAGAACTGTTTTTTGGATTCTCTTGGCTCAGGGGAAGATGATCTTAACCTCTAACTTCCTTTCTCGAGAGACGTCGACTATGGTGATATTCAGATAGAGTTCTAGCTAGGAACGATTACTTTTGGGTTTTAGGCTGGGGTATCGATTCAGCAGAGCTTCCGCTACGGAGGGGCTACTTTTGAATTTTTGCTCAAGTGTCGATTTGGCAGAGCTTTTACTGGGAATAGGCTATGGGAGGGCTAGGTTGATGTGCACTCCAGCAGAGCTTTCACTGGGGATAGGCTAATCCTAGGGATTGAAGAACTTCGAAGGCCTGAAGAACACTTCGAAGATCTAAAGAACACTTCGGATCTTACGAAGATCTCCACGAAGACAGGAAGAACCTCAAGAGGGGGTGGGGAGACTAAGGAGAAATTTTTCTGACGAAATATCTCACTCAAAGAAGACAAAGACTTATGAAGATCTCTCCGAAGACTTGTAAAATCTCAAAGGGGAAGGGGAGGAGAGAGGGTAGAGCTTCTCTTCCTAGGATGCTCACTTGGAGGCTTGGATGTTGTGATGTTGTGTTCTATAAATTAAAGGGAGGGGGTATTTATACGATTCTTGAACCAATGGGGAGAGAAAAGGAATTCCCTTGGCCAATGGTAGAAAAAGTGGTCCTTTTAAGCTAATGAGGATGAAAAAATGGAAATTTGGGCCAATGGGGTGGGAGATGGTTTTTTGGACTAATAGGAAAAGTGAGTCTTTTTTTAGGCCAATGAGGTGAGAATATTCCTTTTTGGGCCAATGCCAGGTTGCGGAGTAGGGTATGCTAGATGGACAAGGTAAGGGGCACAAGTGGGTGAAGAGAAAATTTCTTCACCCATCGGGTCGACAGAACACATATTTTGGCCATTAACGGTGGCACATAAGGCTAGGCAGGGGTGTATGCGGGGGGCTGGCTGTGGTGCTTGGCATATGGCAAGCATCGGCGCAAAAGGGCTGGCAAGAAGCGGGTGGTATGGCACCCGAGGGCACGATAGGGGCTGGCAAGAAGCTGTGGTGCTTGGCACAGGGCTGGCACGATAGGGGCGCATGGTATGGCACCCGGGGGCACACGACATGGTATGCTGGGGCGCAAGCTGGCATGGCAGGGGCACACGACATGACATGCTGGGGAGCACAGCATGGCACACGGGGGGCATAACATGGCACAGAGTGGATGCACAACATGGCACGGGGGGGCACCCGATATGGCACGTAGGGGCGCACAACATGGTACGGTGGGGGAACAAGCTGGCAAGATAGGGCCACATGACATGGCACATGGGGGCTCATGGCATGTGCGACGCCTCTTGGTGCCAGACATGTGGCATCTGAGGCTAGCGGGCCCAAAATACGCGTATCGAGGCTGTTCTACTAGCTGGTTGGCCATCGTGTGTGGCATGCGGGGCTGGCCTACTGGATGGCAGGCAGGTAGGCTGGCTGACTGGCTGGTGAGCGTGACATACGTGTGGAAAAATATATTTTTGTAGGGAAGAATGCGAGAGATCCGACAGTCTGATTTTGACGTACTATATATCGTTGGAATTATATTTCCAAGTATTATCCATCTATATGGTCTTCCTGACTGGATACCTTTGTATATAAAAAGTCAAAATTGGAGCCTCTTTTCTATCGTGTGTGATTTTTGGGGTTTTTCAGGTAGGAGATGTTTCTGGGTTTCCTAAATCAATTATCATCTCTATCGATTAGAAGCAAGAAGTCATGTCCAAGATCCACAATTCATCATAGCCAGAGGGGGTGACAAAATTGGGTGTCTACAGGTCTCTGTACCCCCTATGACCTCAACTATTGTGCCCATACCAGCACCACCATCTCCATCCTCTCCACAGCCCCCACCCATGTTATCACCCTCAGTCCTTGCACCTCAACCACTACCCTCACCACCACCACCCATCTAACCCATTCCCCTGGCATCAAAGCTTATAAGCCCATCCAACACCGCCTCCCCACCCAGTAGCACCAAAGCTCTCACTAATCTATATGCCAAAGACAACCCCTCTCCTACGCCCTCTCCCTCTAGCCTTCAACTATGCAAAACCCTTGCCATATAGGTTGCCTCTGTCACACGGCTTCACCCCATGACACTATGATCACGTCATCCTCCTCCACAGGCTCTCTCTACTGATGTTGGTATTACTGATGAACCTACTTGTTTTACATAGGCCTCCAAGTTTCCTGAATGGCTGGCAGTCATGAATGATGAATTCAATGCCCTTGTGCGCAATGGCATGTCATCGCTGGTTCCACGTACACTTGATACAAATCTAGTGGGATGCAAGTGGGTTTTTCATATCAAGCACAAGGAAAATGGCTCTCTGGAACATTACAAGGCAAGTCTAGTCGCGAAGGGTTTTCACCAAAAGCATTGCCTTGACTACAATGACACCTTTAGCCTTGTTGTCAAGCCCACTACCATTCAGTCGATCCTCTCTATTGTAGACTCTCAGGGATGGTCTATTTGACAGCTAGATGTTCACAATGCATTCCTCTATGGGGTTCTGAATGAGGTGGTGTTAGTGTCTCAACCCCCTGGTTTTAAGGATCGCAATCACCCTTCATGTCTGCCGTCTTCACCGCTCCCTCTATGGTCTCAAGCAGGCACCCGTGGCTGGTTCCATTGCCTATCACAATACCTTATTCAGCTGGGTTTTTAGGCTTCCAAGACCGATCCCTCCATATTCATTCATAAGGATGGTTCACAGGTTACGTATATTCTGGTCTATGTTGACGACATCTTAGTCACTAGCAGTGCCCCCTCTCATGTGACTCAGCTTTTGCACCATCTTGCTACTAAATTTTCCATCAAGGATCTTGGGGATCTCAATTTCTTCTTTGGCATTGAGGCATGTCATCATCCGAAGGGGCTACTCCTCTCTCAGAGTTGCTATATTTCTGACCTCCTCAAATGCTCTGGCATGGTCGATTGCAAACCCTCCTCCACTCCCATGGCCACAACTCAAAAAGCATCTGCTCAAGGGGTGTATTGATTGTTGATCCTTCTCAGTATCGATCTATAGTCGGTGCCCTCCAATATGTCACATTAACACGCCCTGAAGTTGCCTTTTCTATTAATTGGGCATGTCGATTCATGCATGCTCCCATTGATGATCACTGGACTTTGGTGAAGCACATCCTTCGTTATGTCAAACAGACATCTTCTCATAGACTTCTCATTGAGCGCCCTCCCATTCATTCTCTGTAGGCCTTTTTTTATGCAGACTGGGCTAGTAATGGTGATGATCAAAAATTTATAGTTGGCTATGCAATCTTCCTTGGCCCTAATCTTATTTCTTGGAACTCCAGGAAGTAGAAGATCGTGGTGTGCTCCTCCACTGAGTCAGAGTACAAAGCTCTAACTGATGTTGCAGCTGAGCTCATCTGGCTAGAATCCCTTTTCAAGGGACTCTGCTTCTCCCTACAGGGCCCTCCCATCCTCTGGTGTGACAACATTGACACCACCTATCTGTCTGCAAATCCAATCTTTCATGCTCTTACCAAACACATTGAAATTGAATTTCATTTTGTTCATGATCGTGTGGCCCATCGTCAACTAAGTGTTAAGTTCATCTCTACACAGGACCAACTTGCTGACATTCTCACCAAGCCATTGGCCAGAGCTCGTTTCCAATTCTTGAGAGACAAGCTAAAGCTTCGTGCTACCGATTCTCCATCTTAAGGGGGTGTATTGATCGATATAGGAGTTTTACCTATTCTAAGCAACTTCCTATTCGGTTCTTAAGAATCCTTGTGTATATGGAAGTCCATATTTTATGTGATATATTTTCTATTGTATAGTTGGACTAGTGTTGCTCATCTTATACTATAAAGTCTCCTATTGGAGCAGACATCAATGTAGATAATGAAATCACTTTGACAGGACGGTTGGTGTCCAAGGTTGGAGGATTAAGGTTTTTTGAAACACGAACCAAGGGCCTTTGTCAATGGTGAAGTTCATATCCTCCACAGATTTGAATGTGAAAAAAAAGGCCGTTATCCAACGAAGGAATTTTAGATCTTTGTAGTGCTTCCATTGTGAGAGAGAGAAGCCTTAACAGTTATAAATGATGCACTTTTTCGAGGAAGAACCCTACCACAATAGTCGACCAACTAGCAGTAGTAAACTCAATTATTTTGGAGTACGCAAAAGAAAGAGGTTTTCCTTCAAGGGAGGTAAGGGGGAACTTGAGCTTGAATCCTTCTTCTCTTAAGAGCCAGGGAAAATACCAATTATGAATGGAGTGGCATAAGGTTTACCTGGGAGGAGATTGAAGCAAGCTGTGGCCAATACGATGGAGAGGGGATTGGTGAAGGGGGATATTTACATGGATTTCCATGGTGGGGGATTGATTGGTGGGGGTAGATTGAATGGTATCAACTTGCATAGTGGGGGTGGTTTGCATGTTGGGGGTTGGTTTGTGTGGTGGGGTTGTTTATATGGTGGCAGATAGCATATTGGTGATTTGCATGATGGGGAGATTTTGCATAGTGGTGGAGGCTTTCAAGGAGTCAATTTACATGGTGGGGGCTTGCATGTTGGGTGACTCCCCCTTAATCCCCTTCATTTCCCTTCTTCAATCGAGGAAGATGAATTGTATTGGCCATTGGCTAGTAAGAAACCGAGAGTAATTTGGAACCCACACCTCCGCCGCATGCGATGAAAACGAATGTGCTTTTAGGTCATTGTACCTACACTGGTTGTCTTGAGCTTATTAGACTAGTTATACATTACTGTTCTGGAGTTATTGATTTCCAACCTCTACTACTTCTAAGATTTAGCTCATCATGTCATATTTTCTTTGGAAAGTCTCGGAGAGCTTAGATTTTATTCATCCTATGAGTTGGGCTAGGATCTATCTATTAAAAAGGAGGGTGGTCTTGGGTTCGATAGGGTTAAGGAATCTAATAGTGATAGCATCATTAAGCTTATTTAAAAAATTGTTTCTTGAAAGAGAGAATTTTGATTGATTGGGTATATTCCAAATATCTAAGGCAAACTCCATCTGAACTGCCTCTTGCCCTATATATGCATTTTGGACGTGGAAAAATCTTCTTGTAGATAAACATTGCCTATGATTTCATTCAGACGAGTATTGATGATGGCCTTAATACATATCTCAAGCTTGAAAATTAGCATCTTAATGGTTTATGTAGTTATTTTTTTTCGAAAGAAACAAGTTTTATTTAGAAAAAATTGGCTCTGGAGAAACTCCGATCAGAAAGGTCATTTTGCAAGGACTATGAGTGGTCACAACCACCAGACCTGAGATAGTGTAACCTAGAGGCACCTTCTGTTAGAAGATAGACTGCCCTAATAATGTCTCGAAAAACAGAGTCAAAGTATAGCGAAAAAAATGTCATCACCTATAGCTCTAGTAGCCCAATCCAAAAAAGATTCTAGTCTATTAAGCATAGAGATAATAGTGAGGCAATCAATAGAAATCACTAGAGAAGCAATTTGTGGGCTCTGTTGCATGAAGAATGGCATCTCGAATATCCTCAGCCTCATTGTAGGTAGTAGAAAACCCAAAGTAGGATTTACATTTTGAAGTGGGAAACAACCATGTTTGTCTTAAAAAGTACGACCCATGCTTCCACTTTTCCTAAAGGAAGACCAAGCACCATCTGCATATGCAAATACTTAGTTGCTAGAAATTACCAGGTGAGATAGTAAAGCAATAGATCGACAAGGTACGGGAAATGGGTTTGGAACAAAACTAACAAGACTATCAACAATGGGCATTAAAAAAAATATGAAATAGTAGTCAGTAAATCAGGAGGGATGTGGTTAACACTATGTTTGGTATGCATTCTTGGAATGCATTCTCGACCGAGAACACATTCTGGATCCAAAAAGAAGTTATTTGGTAAGAAGGAGGCCCATTCTAGAATGGGTCCTTTAACCCATTCCACGTTCTTGTTCTGTAGCCCGAGTCACTGACTCTTGCGAAATATCTGTAAGAATCGTGAGCACTTCTCTCTCTCCACCTCTCCCTCTCCTTCTCCTTTCCTTCTATTGATGGGCTATTGAAGACGATTCGATCATTGAAGCTTGATGACACAGGTTTGGAGGCCTACATGCTCTCCCCTGAAGCCATCAAAGAAGCATTGAGGACTTAGGCTTAAACGGATTTTGCATGCCAGGGTGGAGTTTGCAGACAGAGATAAAGCTAGAATTTGAAGATGGTGGAGATCACAAGACGGGGCAGACTTTGTAGGCAGGGGAAGCAATTGCTAGTGGAGATTTACGTCTTGATTGTGGGTGGTGATTGATGGATGGGACTATTAAGTCCTCTAAATCATAGCTTTTGTTTTCTTCCTTCTCAGATGTCTATTCAACAGCTTCAATGACCTCAATCAACCACTTTTGTGATTTACAACCTTGAGCTGGCAGATAAGTGTGATCCTGTAAACAAGATTGAGATCTAGAATTGAAGAAGGGGTGGTGCCGAGGCTTTGGCCAATTCAATTGGAGCTAAAGTGGGCTACCAACTCATGCGTCTTAAATCGATTAAGTCGCAGAGCTTTCTATGATAGATGATTTAAGTTTTCCGAACTGGTCTATGTTATGCAAAGGAAGATCAAACAATTTTTTCAGCTGTTCTATGAAATGCATGAACATTCTAAAACCAATAATGCATTTTAACTAAGCATGTATCTAACAATGTTGTCATTCTCTATTAAAATGTATTCTCCCGTTTGAGAATGAGACTGCACATTCTCAAATTGGGAATCCATACCAGCACAACCTGAATACAACAATATTTCAAGTTTTCCAAATCCACCATGTGGGTGTAGGCCAATGGATGTCAAAATCCTACAGAATATGCAACACGCTTCCATGCCACATTTAGATACAATTCTAATTCCCAATTCCCCATACACCCTCTTGGTATTCTTAGAATATTGGACAAAGATTTCTTTCACTGGTGGCTGAACGATGGAATGGTTTAGATGTGACCCCCTCTCTCCCCAATTGTCTGTGGTCGCAATGGGTCATGGTGAATGGATTCCCATTGACTATGGCCTTAGGAAACTCAATCCCAGAAGAATTTATTTACCGAGCCTTAGGACAACTCAGTCCTAGAATATTAATTGGCTTGTTTTGTCACATGATCTGTTATATTAATATAAGTATTTAATTTATATTATAAAGTTTCAAAATTGTGACATGTAACCTTGTTTTACTTTTTACTTTTACTTTCACTTTAACTTTTGGGTCTTAAGCTCAAAAGTGTTGGAGGGAAGTTTTTGAATGAAAAATTCAAAACACAAAAGCAAAAGCTGAAGACTTGTCCTTTAGAATAAGTTGTTTAGTCCCACACTGGAAGTAGAGGAATGGAAGTGTGGGTATATACATATATATATAGACTTGTTAATTAAGGGTGCAAGCTCTTTGGAGAGGCACTCTTCCTTATCATGTGTGTGGGGGGGGTTCGTGGAGTGCTTTTGAATCGTGTGTGCACTAAGCCAAGCCTGGCCATGGTCGAGGTTGGGTGCGCGTGTGGGTGTGGGTCAAAGGATTCTTAACTTTTTACAACACAACAATTTTGAATTTTTTTAAATTCAAATACGTATAAGTACGTAGACACCCACCCATACGTACATAGAGGTGTCCACACATAAACAGGTCTGTATGAATACAGAGAGATGTCTATACATGGATAGGTACCTTTTGTACATTGCACCCATATAAATCTTTAGACTCTTTATTTTGTTTTGACAGAAGATATACACAACGTTTTTTGCAATTTCCTCTCTGTCTTCTTCCCTCCTTCTCTGTTCTTTGTTTAGTTGTTGCATAAATCAATGTTACAAAACGTACTTAGTGAGCCTAGCCTTTCTCTCCCAAAGGATCAGAGTCTGTGTATAATCAGACAGAGTTCACAGAGTTGCTTTATCTTGGAGGTAAAACGCAGGAATCCCCAATTGTACTAATATAGGGGGCGTTTCAGACCTTAAGGAGAGTGTCCTCTGATACGACTTAATCCACCTTTGTTCGTTTGCTTCAACATCACTGCATTAAAGGTTCTTCTATTGCATTACTGAAATACTGTCATCTATACAGTGGTCTTACACATGTACCATCTTCTAACAATCTTAAGGTTTGAATTTTTTTTTTTTTCTGATACTGTCATAAGACATGGCTGATAAGGATACTGCCAACAAAACTACTCAAGGCACAACCCATCCGACCCCACTGTTTTTCCTGATAATAAGACTCATCCACCATTACCAAGTTACACACATTGTTAGTGGGTCTTTTACTATTGATTCCCTTGTACCACCAATGGGAAACTTGGGTATAGCCTCTGACTTTGAGAAGATTGAACCATTAATTTCAAATGGTGGAAACAAATGGTCTTTTTCGCTCTCACTCAATTGGGAGTGGCTTTTGTTCTAATAGATCCCAAACCCCCTCAATCTGAAGACTCAGTTCAGGAAACCAATCGGTTAGCTTGGTCTCAAGCCGATTTTCAGTGCAAGAATCGCATACTCAATGTACTTTCCATTGACTTGTATAATGTGTATAATGCGTATGATTATGCATACATGATCTGGAATGCACTGATGAAAAAATATACTCTTGATGATGCGGGGAGTAGGAAATATGTGATTGGTAATTTCTTAACTTTCCAAATGAAGGACAGTGAAAGTATATCCTCCCAAATTGATAAATACCAAGTCTTAGTTGGTAGGTTGTCTAAGGAGAATATAATTCTACCCGATGAATTTACGAACAACCACTTGATCAAAAGACCAACCCTTAAGCTTATGTTTCATAGTAAGCTTGAACGCATCCCAAGAACTTGGTAACTTCTCAGTTGAGGAGAGAAACCGAGCAAAAGATGGAAAAGAGAAATCAACTCTCAAGGTCAACGTGATAGAGCCTGAAAAAGGACAATCATCCAAGAAACGGAAGTTGGAGGAATCAAAGAAGAAGAAGGGCAATTGTTTTTCATGTGAAAAACCGGGCCGCTTCAAAAAGGACTGCAGGAAAAGGAAGAAGAAACTTGCTGACAAGGCTAAGGTTTATCTTACTGAAGATGATGTTTTTATTGCCATGATCACTAAAATCAATACTATTGAAAAACCAGATGATTGGGAGATAGACACTGGTGCCACAAGGCATATAACTGGAGACAGAAATGCTTTCAAGAATTACTCTACAAATATTTCAAAAGACAATGTTGTTATGAGTAATTCACAGTGTGAATTGGCAATGGACAAGTAGTGCTAAAACTTACTTCGGGAAAAACCCTTGTTTTAAAGGATGTACTACATGTTCCAAGCATCCGTAGGAATATAATTTCAGGACCTCTTTTAACAAGGGTGGGCTGAAGTTATGCTTTGAGTCTGATAAGTGTATTATCACAAAAAATGATGTCTTTATTGGCAAAGGTTACCTTAATGAGGGCCTTTTTGTATGGAAATTGAGTTCTTTAGTAGCTAACAACAAGAGAAGACAGAAACGTTAATGGTGGTATTTCTCTGATGGAAGAGAGGCGCTCTGAAGGTGATGATATGGATAATGGTGATCGTGAGGCTTTGGATTGAGGACCCCCTCCTCAAGGGCCGGAGGTGAATGCACCTACTCGTTCTTATGCAAGGGCGGTAGGTCTCGCCTCATGGCCTGCAATTGATTCGCTCCCAGAGCCGATTCAAGCAGGGAATATTACAAGGATCGTCATACCACAGAATGATTATGAAGCAAAGAGACAGAATTTCAGGTTTGCTCTAATAGGCCGTGTAAATTTTCGTCTTCTATCTTTGGATGATTTACGTCAAGAGGCAAGAGATAGCGGAAATTGAGTCAAGGGTTGTGATGCACCCTCGGGAAAAGGCTATGTCATTTTCAATTTCGATGTGAGGCGATAAGGCTGCTATTTGGAAAGAACCCCTTTGCGTGTGCGTGGGCAGTTAATTGGCTTCAACCTGGAGACCGGTTTTAACATCCATGAAAAAATTCCTTCTGAAACTTCGTGTGGGTTCGTTTCCAGACCTTCCCCTTTGGGAAAATTGGCATGATAATGTCCTTCTCTCCATTCGAAGCGGTGGGGCGTCCGATTACCTGGATAATCATACTAGGCAAGGAATTTTGGGATATTTTGCCCGAGTCTTGGTTGAAGTTGATAGCTCGGAAGCGCTACTCGAGTTGAGGAGGTTCGGTAGAGATTGAACCGGTACTACTAAGATTTTTTGGGTTTCGTCGTGAGTAATATATGAAGATAATTGTGCAAAGTGTGGTTTACGTAGCGGATGGGTCATCAAGTAAATAATTGTCGACTCAAAAGATAGAGGATGAGAAGCGAGTGCTCGTGACAATGTAAAGGTACCAGTGCGGTATCGAGGAAGGCGGAGTTGACTTTGGACGGGGTGACTCATTGGGTATCTCTGGATCTTCTTTGGAAAGAAAATTTTCAAATCGCCTCTCAAAATCAGATTTTGAACAATAAAGGCAAATTACCTATTGAAGAGGAAAGCGGATCTGTGGACAATCACAAAATAATATCTCTTCTCAACTTCCAAATTTAGAAGAAGGTGAGATTCAAATTAATTTGAATTTGGCTAATACAAATCTCCCTATTTTGGAAAATGTGGGATTAGCGCAGGAGAGAGTTGAATCAGAGAAGGAATCTAGTGATGACATGGAGGGTCTAATGCAGTTCGAATCGAATTAGAATCGATTCGAACTAGGATTACGTTCAAAGAGAGTGGACCATATCAGGTCCGATCTTCCCGATCTATGATCTGATGGATACTTCTCGAGGAAGTCTCTTTGGCGAGGTGTCGCAGGTCTGTGGAATGTCATCGCGCACAAAGAGAACGGGACTGATTCAGGGATCCATTCGAGGCGGCCTGACGAGCAGGGGCGGTCGGATTTCTTCCTCTGGCATGGTCCGCCCTACCTCTACAATTAGTAGAAGGGAGATTCTTGTGATGGGAGCTCGAGCGTGGATAGAGCTGTTTTGATGGGTGAGCAGGGTAAAACAGTGGGAGAAAAAAAGGGGAAGAAGAAAAAAGGAGGAGGTCAGACATCTATATCTGACAAGATCGCGGATTCAACTGTTTAATCATGCGTGTTCTTTTCTGGAATATTCGTGGTGTGAAGAAGGAGGCTGGTAAGAGATTTTTACAATCTCTTATTTCAGAGTATTCTCCAGATTTTCTGTGTTTGGCTGAACCAATGGTTCAGGTGAGTAAATTCCCTGTTTTATTTTTTAATAAATTGGGATATTCGGCAGAGTTTATCCATAATATCCGCCATGAAAGGTTGTCTAACCTGTGGATAATTTGGAAACGTGGTCTGAGGCACCCTTCCATTGTCTCAATGTCGGAACAACAGCTCTCTATTGAGGTCGACTGGCAAGGGAAAAAACTGCTTTTGTCCTTTATTCATGCTAGTTGCTTTAAAATTGAGTGTAGAGATTTGTGGTCGGAATTGGCGGCTATTTCAGCAGCTTCTCTCCCTCTGCTTGTTGTTGGCGATTTTAATGCGACGTTGTTATCTAATGAGAAAAAAGGTCCGGGGAAATTTAATGTTGGATCGGCAGCAGAGTTCCAAGCAATGGTGGATTCTTGTATGCTCATTTCTACCCCTTCACAGGGTAAAAAGTATACTTGGTCAAATAATCGTAGAAGGGGTAATGTCATGGCTGTTCTGGATAGAAGTTTTCATAATGAGTTATGGATTGATGAATTCAAAAATATTTCTCGTGAGTTATAAGTACCTTGCATCGATCACACTCCCATCTTGATCCATTCAAACGTGATCCAAAAGCCTAGCAACATTCCGTTTCGATTTCATAATTTTTGGATGGAAGATGATAGTTTTCAGTCGGTGGTGAAGCAAGCCTAGTCCCACCAGGTAGGTGGCTGCCCCATTTATATCTTGGCGCAGAAATTGAAGGTGGTGAAAGGGGTGCTAAAAGCTTGGGCAAAAGAAAGATTTCCTAATTTAAATGAGGAAGTGAAAAAAGCTACTTCAGAGCTAAAAAGAGTGCAGGATATTATTGAGGTTTCAGGAATGTCGGATGCCCTCTTTAATGAAGAAGCTGATGCAAAAACAGCCCTTTTAAATGCTAGTAAGATGCAAGAAAAACTATGGTCTGAGAAGGCTAAATTACGATGGTTGAAAGAAGGCGATCGGAACACAAAATTTTTCCATCTTTCAGTCAAGATTAGAAGATCAAGAAATCAAATTAGTATGTTACGTCGTGAAGATGGTTCTTGGATTTCTGATCAATTAGATTTGACCAACTATATTGTGGATTTTTACAAGAATTTTCACTCTGAAAATCCTGTAGAACCACACTATGAATTACTTGACCAAATTCCAACAATCATTTCTAATGAAGACAATGCTTTCTTGGATGCTGTTCCCTCAAGGGAAGAAATAAAGATGGCGATATGGGATCTGGATGCGGACAGTTCTCCGGGTCCTGACGGCTTTCCAGGTCAGTTTTTCAGAAGTTGTTGGGATATTGTGGAAAATGATTTCTGTAGGGCTGTTTTCTCTTTCTTTTTAGTAGGGAAAATTCCTAAGGGGGTAAATAATTGTTTTCTAACCCTTATCCCTAAAACTGATGGTGCGTCTTCTTTGGATAAGTTTCGTCCCATATGTATGAGAAACTTTTTCTGCAAAGTTTTGTCCAAAATTGCTGCTTCCAGGTTATCTATTTTTCTCCCAAGATTAATCTCAGAAGAACAAGGTGCCTTCGGAGGGTAAAATTATTTCAGAAAATATAAGCCTTGCTTCAGAGTTAGCAAATCTGATGCACTCATCCATTCGAGGTGGAGGTATGGGTCTAAAGCTAGATGTGCCGAAAGCCTATGATTCTCTGTCTTGGGATTTCCTCTTTGCAACCTTGAAGAAATTTGGTTTCTCTCCCAATTGGATCAACAAAATCCACGGATCTGCTCTCAACAAGGATTTCAATTTTGCTAAATGGAGGTCCGATGGGTTTCTTTGGTGTGGAGGCGTGGTCTCGGCAAGGAGACCCCATTTCCCCAATCCTTTTATTACGCAGAGGAAGTTCTTTGTAGGGGCTGAAGAACTTGATCTTGGAAAGGAAGATGAAAGCTCTCCGGGCCCTAGAGGAGCAATTACTCCTTCCCATTTACTTTTCGAGATGATATTTTATCTTTATGAATGGGTCACTAGATGCGTGAAGCATCTTCATGAGTTTTTATCCAAGTATCGTCTTTTTCGAGGCAGAAAATAAACTTGGAAAAAAGTAAAATATTTTTGGGAAGATTGCCCCTCATAGAAGTCGTTTTATTAGTGATTTTACGGGCATTGCCTGGTGATCTCCTACAAAATATTTGGGGTGGAGATTTTAAAGCGAGTGAAGAATAGTCATTTGCTTCCTCTTGGATAAGATAAAGGTTGGTTGGCGGGGTGGAAGGAAAAATTCTTTCTATGGTGGGAGAATTGAATTGGTTAAGTCAAATATTTCTAGTATTCCCATACACAACTTCTCTGTGTACTGGTGGCCGGATGAAACTATTAAGGTGGTGGAGCGGTGGATGAGGAATTTTATTTGGTCGGTGATATGGAAGTGGCAAAGAAGATTGTTATGAAATGGGAAGGGTGTGCAAGCCTAAAAAGGAAGAGTGCAGGAATTAGAAGGATGAGAGAAGTGAATTTTGCTTGTTTATGTAAGCGGCAGCAAATCAAACATGAGGATTCTCTTACGGCGATTCTTGAGGACGTTTTATCAAGGAAGATGGGTCTTGCTGAAGGGATATAAGTCTTCATCTATATGGCGGGCTTGAAAAGAGTTTGGAGTTTCGTTGCAAAGAACGAGCAATGGATTACGGAAATGGGAAAAAATTGATTTTGGTTAGATAGATGGATTGACAATCAATCTATCGCTGAGAAGACAAACTTGGACCCGGTTTTTTTCTCAGATATAAAAGAAAAAGTTTATGATTTCATATGCCAAGCCGCCTGGGACCTCCCTCATGTGGAGTCGGTTTTACTTGCTGAAATTTGGGAGAAAGCTAAACGTATTCACATCCAAGGTGTGAACGACAAATGTTTTTGGCGATTGACCTCTTCAGGTATCTTCTCTATTAAATCTTCCTGGGAAGAAAATAGAGAAAAATATCAGAAAGTGAGTTGGTTTTCTCTTATATGGAACTCATCTAACCAACCAAGACAAGCTGTTTTTGCTTGGCGGTTAGTTCAAAATAGATTACCAAAAGATGAAAATGTTTCTCGTCGTGGAGTACAAATGGCTTCTCGGTGCAGTTTGTGTGGTAAAGATGAAGAATCAATGTCTCACTTATTTTATAACTGTGAATTTGCTCGTAGTTTGTGGAGAGCTTTTTGTGAAGGCTTCGATGTGCAATGGAAACCTTATATGGACATGCTTTCTTTTATTGCATGGTGGAAACAAACGACAAAGAATCTCCATTTTAAAAGGTGTGGATTCTTGGCTTTTCCACGGTTCCTAGTATCATATGGCGGAAAGGAATGCAAGAATTTTTGAGGGTCTCCAAATCATCTAGAACCTTTGTTTAGCCATGATTAAAAGTGAAATCAGCCTCGGATGATTCTTTCTGAGGTCTCCTCTTTCATTTAGTTCCTTAATGTGTGCCAAGCGATTGGGGATCTCTAGGGTGCGATACAAACCAAGAGAGGTAATGGAAATTTTTGGTGTCCTCCCCAAAGGGATGGGTGAAGCTAAACTCAGATGGATGGTCTTTGGGAAATCCGGAAGCGAGTCTGGTGGAGTATTTGAATGAAAATTCAGAAATATTACGATCTTCGAACTTTTCTTGGTGTCCACACAAATTTTGAAGCCGAGATGATAGTTGTTATTCTTGGCTGGAATTTGCAAGAGATATGGGTATTACTCATTTGTGGATTGAGTGTGACTCGATGGTGTAGTTTTACTTATATCTAAGGGAAGAATCCCTTGGGTTTGTCTTCAAAGGTGGATGAGTTTAACCTCCTATTTGAACTCTCTTACGGAAAATCACTCCTTGTATCGGGAAGCAAATCCGTGGCTGATTTCTTGGCAAAAGCAATGACAAAATTGAAGTTTCTTCTCCTATCTAATCCGGCTGCTGTGATTGCTATAGAGTTGGAAGTGGATGGTCAATCTCGGCCTAGATACCGCTTCTTTTAATGTATTACATTATTTTTATTTACAATTTTTGTGATTTGGTTTACATTGTGAGTTCTTTCTCTGCTGATGGCAATGCGAAGGTGGAGTAGAATTTTCCAGATTCCAAATGTGTTATTGTTTTTGTATATTCTTTTTCCCCTTCTTTTAATACAATGAATTTTTAGCAAAAAAAAGGGCCTTTTTGTATTAAGTATTTTTGAAATAATGCAAGACAAGCCTAGTGCTTCTTTGGTTTATTTTGTTGATTCATATGATATGTAGCATGCTAGATTAGGACATTGTAATTCTTCTTATTAGAAAAATTGCTCATATGGGCCTTATTAACATTAATTTTAAATCAAAAATTGATAAATGTCCTATATGTGTAGAAGCCAAGTTTATAAAGAAACCACATAAATCTGTTTTAAGATAAAATGACTTGAATTAATTCACAGTGATTTATGTGATTTTAAAACATATGAATCTAGAGGTGAAAATAATTATGTTATTACTTTCATTGATGATTATTCTAGGTTTGTCATGATTTATCTTCTTAAGACTAAAAATGAAGCTAAAAATGCTTTTATGTCATTTAAAGTTGAAGTAAAAAATCAATTAGGAAGGAAGATAAAATGCCTTAGAACTGATAGAGGCACAGAATATGAAACTACCAGTTTAGCTAAATTCTGTGAAACCAATGGTATTATACATGAAATCACAGCTCCATACCAATCTAAATCAAATGGAGTGGCTGAAAGGAAAAATCGAACATTAAAAAAAATGATGAATTCTATGCTAATAAATTCGGGTTCGCCACTTAATTTGTGGGGGAAGTTATATTATCTACTTGTTATATTTTGAATAAAGTACCTCACAAGAAGACCAGGTTATTGCCTTATGAACTTTGGTTTAAAAGAAAACCAAGTTTGAAACATTTAAGGGTATGAGGTTGTTTTGCTAAGGTAGCAATACCTGAACCAAAGAAAAGGAAATTAGGTCCTAAAACATGTGATTGTGTATTTATTGGTTATGCATTACATAGTACAGCATATAGATTTTTGGTCATTAAAACTGTGGATGGTGTGTATGAAGAAAACGCTATAATAGAATCCTGAGATGCTGAATTTTTTGAAAATATATTTTCCTACAAATTGAATACAACTATTAATAAGGATGATAATAATAACTTCGGTATAGAAAAGAAGTGTCTATCACCAATGACTCATCACCTTCAATTGATGAAAGTCAACTTGGAAGGGGTAAAAGACAAAGGAAGTCAACCTATATAGGAGATGAATGACTTATCTACTTAGTAGATAAGGATCCTCTAACCTATAAAGAGGCTATAACCTCTATTGATGCTGTCTTTTGGAAGAAAAAAAATTAAAAGTGAGTTAGATTCCATCGTATCTAACCATACTTGGGAATTAGTTGACTTACCACAAGGGTCTAAAATTTAAAATACAAAGTGGATTTTTTAAAAGAAATTAAAACTAGATGGGTCATTGGACAAGTTTAAAGCAAGACTTGTGGTTAAGGCTTTAGACAAAAAGAAAACATTGATTATTTTGACACTTTTGCTCATGTGGCAAGAATTACTATTATACGAGTTATAATGGATATAACATCAATATATAAATTAGTAATACATCAATTGGATGTTAAAATTGCATTCTTAAATGGGGACCTAGATGAAGAAATATATATAAAACAACCAGAAGGTTGTATTGTACAGGGACTAGAACATAAGGTTTATAAACTTGTGAAATCTCAGTATGGGCTAAAACAAGCAATTAAGCAGTGGCATGAGAAACTTGATACAATTTTGCTATCAAATGGATTTCTCGTGAATGATGTTGAAAGATGCTTGTATAGTAAATTTAATCATGATAAAGGTATATTTATTGTTTCTTTATGTAAATGATATGCTCATAATGGGAATAAGTTTAGACATAGTGAAACAAACTAAAAATCTTCTAATGTCTAACTTTGATACAAAGGGTATGAGAGAAGCTGATGTGATTCTTGGAATAAAGAAAATCAGGAAAGAAAATAAGATCTTATTTCAGGCTCACTATATTGAAGCTATGCTTAAAAATTATGGATACTTTGATTGTCAAAGTCTTAAAACACCTTTATATATTGGTTTTCATTTAGGGAAATATTTGGGAGAACCTATTTTTGAAAAAAGATATTCCTAAATTATTGGTTCAGTTTCATATTTGATGAACTCAACCAGGCTTGACATTACTTTAACAGTTTGAAAGCTGAGTCAATTTACTCACAATACTAGCAAAGAGCATTGGCATGCATTGAATAGATTACTATGATACTTAAAGGGTACCATAGATTATGGTTTGCATTATAGTGGAAACCCAAGTGTCTTAAAAGGTTATTGTAACGCCAATTGGATTTCAGATACAAACGAATCATTGGCAACTAGTGGGTACATACTAGGGGGTAGAGCTATTTCATGAAAATCAGTTAAACACTCCTGTGGAATAGGATCCATTATGGAAGCAGAGTTCATAGCCTTAGAGAAGGCTGGAATAGAAGCCGAATGGCTTAGGAATCTTATGGCGGACATACCATTGTGGCCAATGCCTATTGTATTAATATCATTACATTGTGACAATCAGGCAGCTATTGCTAAGGCAAAAAATAAAATATACAACGTGAAAATAAGACATCCATCTAAGACATAATCTTGTAAGGCAGTATATAAGTGAAGGTACGATAACTATCGACTTTGTGAAGTCAGAAAGCAATTTGGCGGATATATTCACAAAGCCTTTTCCTACAAAGATTATATATGATTTATCTAAAGGAGTGAGCTTAAGGCATGTGACATAAGTCATGTGATGGACACCCAACCTATGTGAAGAGGATTTTTCTGAATTTGGTTCAAAGAGGAAAAATGAAGTCACCGGATGACTTGCTTTGTATTACTATATAGTCGTTCATTCTAGTTAGATAGTAAAGTAGTACCATTACAAAGAAAAGAGGATGAATAAAACACTTAATTAACCATAACTCACAAATGTGGGGGTGTGTAAACTGTGGTACACACTATGGGCTGACCTAAGTGGATGTAAGGGGTGAGACCGCCTACCGATGAGAGTTTTATAGGTAAACTCTCTAAACATCTATAAAACCCCGATAAGGGATAATGTCAGCTTTTATTAAAAAGGAAATGTCCATTTCATAAAGGGATCGAAGATAAGATCAACCGGTAGGATATAGCTGATGAGCTAGTCAGCTACAACAATGAGGAAAGGTTCAAGAAGTCTGACTTCACCCATACTCTGTAGTGTAGTTCATCAGACCCAGTGCAAGTTCAAGTCGTAAAAACTCCTATAACGATGTGTCATACTACGTCTAATATGCTCACTAAGCTCATATATGTTCTTTATCGGAATTTCAAAACTTGTGGGGGATTTTTGTATTAATATAAGTATTTAATTTATATTATAAAATTTCAAAATTGTGACATGTCCCCTTATTTTACTTTTTTACTTTTACTTTCACTTTAACTTTTGGGTCTTGAGCTCAAAAGTGTTGGAGGGAAGTTTTGAATGAAAAATTCAAAGCACAAAAGCAAAAGCCAAAGATTTTTCCTTTAGGACAAGTTGTTTAGTCCCACATTGGAAGTAGAGGAATGGAAGTGTAGGTATATATATAGACTTGTTACTTAAAAGTGTAAGCTCTTTGGAGAGGCACTCTCCCTTATCATATGTGTATGGGGGTTACTGAGGTTCTTTTGAATCGCGCGTGTGCTAAGTCGAGCCTAGCTATGGCCGTGGCTACGGTTGGGTGCACTGTTAGTTAAAACGCGTTTTAAACGCGTTCGTGTTTTTTTGCCGTTTAAAACGCGTTTTGCCGTATGCTTCCATACAATATGGAAAAAAACGGAAACGGTAAAAGAATCCGTTTAAAACGCGTTTAAAACGGCCGTTTTAAACGCGTATCCGTTTTTTAAGGGTAAAATAGGAATTTTGTAAAAAATTAATTAAAAAAAAAAAAAAACCTATTAGTAAAAGTGAAGAGTGAAGACAATATGGTACTTGGTTTTTTATTTTTAACTCCATACAATTTATAGGAAAAAAATCTCATCTTCTTATAGTCCAATGAGTAAAGAGAAGCTAAAGCTAACATCTCATTTTCTTGTAACCCATTGGGCTATTTTATCTTGGGACTCCTAGAGCTTTTAGAATATTAGATGCATGTATACAGGTAATAATCTCTCAAATTGCATGAGTATACTACCGTTTTTTTGGTTTCGTTTTTTTGAAAACTACACGTTTAATACTAGTACTGTTCGTTTCCGTCCGTTTGCCGTTCCTTGTTTTTTTGACCCTTTTTTTGACCGTACCGTTCAACGTTTTTATCTGTTTAAAACCCGTACCGTACGCTTCTGTTTTTTTGCCGTTCCCGTTTTAACTAACAATGGTCGGGTGTGGGTGTGGGTCAAAGGATTCTTATCTTTTTACACCACACAACAATTTTGAATTTTTTTAAATTCAAATACTTATAGGTACGCAGACACCCACCCATACATACATAGAGGGGTCCACACATAGATAGGTCTGAATAAATACAAAGAGGTGTCTATACGTGGACAGGTACCTTTTGTACATTGCACCCATATAAATCTTTAGACTCTTTATTCTGTTTTGACAGAAGATATACACAGAACGTTTTTGGCAATTTCCTCTCTGTCTTCTCCCCTCCTTCTCTGTTCTCTGTTTAGTCATTGCATAAAACAGTGTTACAAAACGTGCTTAGTGAGCTTAGCCTTTCTCTCCCAAAAGATCAGAGTCTGTGTATAGTTAGACAGAGATCACAGGGTTGCTTTATCTTGAAGGTAAAACACAGGAATCCCGAACTGTACCGATATAGGGGGTATTTCAAACCTTAAGGAGAGTATCTTCTGATACGACTCAACCCACCTTGGTTCGTTTGCTTTAACGTCATTGCATCAAAGGTTTTTCTGTTGCATTACTGGAATACTGCCATCTATACAATGGTCTTATACGAGTACCATCTTCTAACATGATCAACTATGTTTGGGCTGAAAATTGACATGAAGGCTGGCCTTGAATCAACCTGTCCATAAAAGTTCTCTCAACTTACCTATCATGTGAAAGAACTAAGATTCCATCTTGCACGGCGGCCCGAAATTCTAAATCCATATCTAAGGGTGCTAATCGGTTCAGTTTTGGTTCATCGTTTTGATTCAGAATGTGATGGACAGAAATCAAACCCAAACTATTTATCAATCGATTCCAAGTTTCCAAACCAAAACCGATTATTCGGTTATATATATTATTGGTTTCGGTCTCGGTTGTCAATCAGTTCAGATAAACGGTTTGTAAACGATGCAGCTGAATACCAGGTCAGCCTTGAGCGCAAAATATATATATATATATATATATATATGGGTCCCACTAGGAACCTACGTTTTGAAAAAAATAAGCCTACTATTCTAGGCCCAAGTGGGAACCTATGTTTGACTATATGCAAGCCCACTAAAGAAACCCCATGCTGGCTTGAATTATTAAGGGTTTGAGACTTTTTCTGTAAACCTTAATTTGGACCAAGCCATGAACCAACCAGCTTGTGATTAGTTTATTGTAGATAAACGTTTTATGGGTTTAATTTATTTAGAATGACGGATGGTCGCTTCAATATCAAACCATTAAAAAAAAAAAAAATTCAGTTTTAATTTTCAGACCAAAATTGAACCAATTATTCATCAGTTTACCAGTTCTGTTTCAAACGGTTCAGTTCAATTTCAATAAACAACTTCTGTTCAAAATTGACACCCTTATCTGTATCTATGTGTACGTACTTAGCATTAAATTATTAAATGAAAGCTATGATTTTACAAATCCAAGCTATTGTAGTATTTGTATATCCACGTATGTACATGTATTTTCAAAGTTTATTCCCTGCCTAAAATTAGCTACCATAAGATTAAAACCATGAGAAACAAATGATAGCCCAATCACGTTAGCCCAGTGACTAGTTGGGCTAAGGTTGGAAATGCCAAAACCTGAGGTTGGCTTGGATTAGGCCTGGGCCTTCCATGTGCACCCAAACCTCCTGATTCCCAAGCCCCAACCCTTATGGATGGCTACTGTTATCCATGTTCTACACACTTTGAGCCCGTTTGGTATCGTTTCTGTTCCAGAAACGCCGTTTCGTGTCAAAAACGAAAATTTAAGTTTCTGTGTCAAAATGCAGTTTTTAAACGAAAAAATGGTGTTTCAAAATTTCAGATTTTTATCGGGAATGATATTTTTTTTTGTAAAATGGAACGAAATTGGGAAGACGGAACTCCATTTTGGAGTTCCGTCCAATCTCGGTTTTTTTTTTTCACTTTTTGTGCCAAAAAAATAGAAACAGACCATAACTGCACCAAACAGAAGATTCTCGTTCCAATAGAACCAAAAAACTCCAAAAACGTTTTTTTATAACGATACCAAATGGAGCCGTCATCAGATTTCATCATTTCAAAGAAGGTGGTGTACCTGAGCCACAGAAAATGCTTTTTGACCAATAGCTACATAAACACATTATATTTTGCCCTTTTTGATGGAGAATAGTATCTGTGGCTATTACCGTTTTACCCATCTTTCTATCCCCAATAACTAATTCTTGTTGACCGCATCTTATAGGAATCATCGGATCAATAGCAATAAGCCCCGTCTCACATTCTCAGATTCATCATCCTTCCCCAACATCTCATTTTGATATATATAAATCATAGATGATAGAAACCTTGAAGAAATTTCTATCACAAAACACTCAAAGGCACTCCAATCTATTTCCAACTACCCCACACTTCCTCAAATTGGTACACAGTTTGTGTTTATCTATAATCTAGTTAGAGCTAGATTAGTGCATTCAACATCTCATTCCAGATATCAGGGACTCCAGGAAGGCACCAGTGGCTACAGTCAGAGGTGTAGTCTCTAGTATTGTGCTGCCTCTCCTGCTTATTCAAAGGCTTGGCATACACTGATGGATGACCATCTCTTCTTAGCTCAGACATTCTTGTGATATCTTGCAAGTATACTGGAAATCTCATCTGCTTCAGTACCCCTTTAAGTATTTTCAATTGTCCTGGAATATGAAGTTGGTAACTCAAGTAGTCCTCCAGAGGCTCTCTTTGGTTGTAACATTTCCAGCCACTTTCTCTGTTAAAAAACTCAAAATTATTACAGTTAAGAACCTTAAATATTGTTATTAGTGCTAGTGCCTACATTGCAGGAAATTTCCTGCTAACCGAGAAAAAAAATTGAATAATTCACTTCCTCTTTGGGTTCACAAATATTCTTTTAGGTTTCGATATTTTTCAAAATACCCTTTAAGATTTCATTTCTTTGGCTGTGAACCTGGGCAGTAGCAAAATTTCATGTGACGGATATTACCTGTTGTGCTGAGGTGACACGCTTCGGAAAATAACACACGTTTGTCGAGGGTCCAGGTTTGATTCTACCCATCTAGCCCATGTAGTGAGTCCCTTCTCATAACCATCCATTGGGTTCATATTTGTGAACATTTTATTCCCCTCCATCAAAAAATCCCACCTGCAGATTAACATCAACATTTGGATTATCAGAGAATTAAGGGAAATCTAGGGTAGGGTGTTGGTTCTCTTACGTGGTTGAATCACTGGTGTGTGTCCACCAATGAGCTGAATCAAACACAAGAATATCAACACCTCTCCAAAATCTTGCATTTTCCTCTATTTTATCCAAATGTAGAATTCTTTTGTTCAGAGGTCCCTCCCTCTTCAATTCCACCAGAAATGGAGCCCAGCAAAACTCAATAGATGTTTCAAAATTCTGCATACGTGGTGGTTGTTCATGTCATTCTATTCCACTGCAACTCAAACAAGAAGAAAGAAAGGAAGGTGAAGAAGCTTACCAAGGCATGGAAGGCCATGGTTGGACCAGTGTAGGTCACAATCTTTTGCTCAGCTGGAATGACTGATTCAACAAGGCAAACAAGAGACTCCCACTGATTCCTGGTTATGGAATCCCCCACCAGCATTATCCTCTTCCTCCTCATCTTCCCAAGAAAATTCAATGCATTAAACCTGAATTAATCAATAAGAAAAGGAGTTGTAATACCTATTGTATGTATTTCAATAGCAGTGTATATATGTACAAAAGATAGGCTTTAATGTCTTACTCTGGCACTAGGTCGCCCTTTCTGGCAAAGGGTTTGGATCAAGGATCGGCTGCTCTAATAATAGATATATTAGAAACTAGGAGAACTCAACCCCATAAATCAACTTAGAAAGTGAGGGAGCTCACATCAAACCTTTTCGTTGGTGATGTGAAATCAGCCCCCATATAACTGATATGGGATATTGAGATAGTCCCACATCGTCTGTGGATGACTCAACTATCATGTTTAAGAGCCATAAGAGGCACCCCACTTCAAGCCAACTGGTTTTAAGATCGAAGTTTTGTATGGTATCAAAGTAGATACGTTAGACCTCCGTCGATAATGGGTTCTTTGCTTGACCCACGAAAATAGAGTCATAAGAGGCCTGCCACGTAAGAGCTACAAAAGGCCACCCTACTTCAAGCCAATTGATTTTAAGATGGAAACTTTATATGGATTAGAAACTCATTCATTGCAAACTCAAATGTACATACAATCATATATGCCTTATGCTTCCTTACCTTAGGGTATTGCAGGACAAATATGAGTGAGGTCAAGAGTCATTTACCTAGGCATTGCACAGCCATGAGGCTTCCACTTCCATTTCTCGTAGTTAGAATCTGGTCTTCCATTTCTTTGACAATTAACTGCGTCACTAAGATAAGGGCAAGTTGAATCATAAAGAGGGTACGATGAATCGTAAACCCATTTGCCAATAGACATGTCGCAACTCTTCTGAGAAGCCCACTGACTGTAATCCATTTTAACATTATCATCAATCTTCTCATCAATAAGCCATGGATCCTCACCTTGGTTGAAATGTGTCGATTCACCGTGGAATAAGATAAGGGTCACAGAAAGGATAAGAATGAGGAGCCGAGAGCGGAGTGGAGTAGATTCACCCATTTTGAGGGACAGGGAGGTCAAGAAGAAGAGAAAAAAATAGAGAGGAAACTCTAGGGCCAAGGGATTAGGGGTAGGGGTGGGCCGGGGGGGGCGCTTCGGCTTTTAAGTTGAGTGTCCCAATGGGTTACTAGATATAATTTAACTGAGCACAAGTTACGGTGGGACATGGGCCTTGTAATTCTCTTTTTGACTCCATGCCATGATTTCTTGTAATTAAGATGTCTAGTTTTCACTTTTATTGTTTTGGCCACTCTTCGTTTTGGTAGAGAGAGAGAGAGAGGATAAAAGTCTAAGACTTGGTAGTTAAGATTATTGATTACCATGTGAGGTAAAGAGAGAGACTACACCAAAAAAAAGTGAGAGAGATGATAAAAGTCAGTCTCAACACTTGGGTAGTTAAGATTATTATTGAACTTCCGTGATTGGAGGTTCCTTGGGCTGACTAGAGTGATGTGGTATTAGGTCGGTGCGGAACTATGCACTCATTTTTCACTTATGGACCTGCGTTTAGTAGAAAACCATCAGACGCCAGACTGTTCCGAGTGAAAAAAAAAAAAAAGAGTACAACCAAAACACGAAAAGATGGCAGAGTTCCTTCTCGAGCAATGGGTTGAGTTAAGGTTGTTAATTGGTTCGGCAGTCTTAAGTAGGGGTAAATAATTTAACTCAAAGTCTATATTTGATGAATCTATCTTAAAAAAAGTTAGGACCTAGACTTGCTAATACATAGATGTTTTTGCATGGTCCTTTTGATCCGATTCCTTCCCTTCTATGGGCTCTTTGCTTGCTCTTACTTTCAATTGGAAAAAAATAGAGCATAGTCTCACACTCTCATCTTTTTCAGTTTCCTTCGGTCACTAGGCTTGAATCATTGTGTGGATGTTTAAATCGTGCTACTAGTAGGGTCAAATATTCAAATAACCACCATCAATGGAAGGGTGAAGATTACCTTAGTTTTTCTATCACAAAACTTCCAAGTGAACTTAGTTCTTCAAGCATAAAGTTCATCTTTCAACGACAGCTTGTTGGCTCTCTGTTCAGTTTTCGTGTTGACAGAGTGAGAATCCCTTCTTCAAGTTCAACAGAGAAGATGAAGTAGGAAATTCTACTTTTAGTTGGTATTTCTCAGAGAGGGAGAGAGAGTGTTGAGTGAATGGAAAAACTGGTTAAAGGGTCATTATCAATATGATTTATCTCAGACTAGATGGGCTAGATTAGTGCCTAAAAAAAAAAAGATTCAAAAAAATTGGGTTCATACGAAAAATACCAATTAATTCATTCTAAAAACGAAAATGATTCTAAGGTAGAGTCATTACTGAATCAAAAAGAAAAATTTTAAAAACACTACAGATGTAGTCGTTTATCACATAAATATATTAATTATAATTATGAAGATAAGAAGGAATTATATATTTATGGATCACCCTTACAAATAAACAAGAGCCGAAATATTCCCTATGATTACAACACACATAAACTTGAATCATTTAATGGGCTAGAAGATATATCTATAAATGATTATCTTGGGGAAGATTATCTTATTGAGACGGAGAAAAATCCAGATAAAAAATATCATTCCAAATTCATTGACTCCAAAATAGCATATCCAAATTTTAAAAAAACCTAGGGAAGCCACAATTGCGGAATTTGCATCTTGCAAATTTTTATTTGTTCGAGTATGTAAATAAATTGTGAATATAGTCCAAGTAATAAATGCCCAAGTTGGGTCCCAATTCCAATAGGCCCCCCATGCTTCATTAGCCCACACTGCTACCGAAAGAATACCTATGGTTAAAAAATATACCCTAGACTAATGACACGATAACTCCAATAATCCAATCACTGAATCAATTGATACCTATGAAAATTTCTAAAGGAAAGAAAAAAAGTATTTCGTAAAACATTATTTCTTTCATTCATGCATTGGATCTCACTAAAGGAAAATCCGATTGGAAATGAGGCACACAAGAGCCACTGACATATCGATGCCAGCCTGGGAAGTGATCTGCCAAGTCAGGTTTTTCCAGCGGCCTAACGAGTAAGCAACCCGTTCCTGTCGAGTTTTCCAGCGACCTATCGATACCGGAATAAGTACCTCTGGCCTGCCATGGCTATACTAACGACGCGGCTCCATACCTCTTCCAGTCCGTGTAGCTCACTGGACTTGATGCAACTTGAAATCCGGTTCAATCCGGAATTCAAAATATGTAAAGTTTCAAGCTGAGCTATATGGAAGAGGGTGGTGAGCAGAGAAGGCAGCCGGCCCTCGCTCCTAACACTCACTGTTTTAGATCGAGCGGATAGTCTATGGGGAGGGGTCTGTAAACCTCGGACATGACAACAAAACAATCGTATCTACTTAGGTTAAGTAAGATCCAATCAATGTATTTAGTTCAGTCAGTCACTTCGTTCCTTCCTTCAGTCGTTTAACTCACTTTAGTCATAGTTCAACATCAAAGGAAATGAGCTACAAGGCCTCTAAATTGAGCTAAAAGCGGACTTTAGAGTTGTTGTAGGGTGATTGTGCTAACGTACACACTGTAGTTTTTCAGCTCGTTTTGAAGCAGGGAATCGGGCTCTGTTGCCCTAGCTTGTTGATCTTGCTCCTTCAGTAGGAGTAGGGGAGATGTAGTTGATCCCACAGCTGCAGGACTTGGGCCATTGTGGGGCAACGTGCTGGGTGGCATGGTACCACTGGTGGATGAAGCCATGGGGCCGGTTGAACGCCTTGGACTTGAATTGTTGCAGTTGCATGAGGCATGGAAAGCATGCGCTGCATCATCTGCTGGAGTTCTGCCATTTGCTTTTTCAATGCTTCGAAGTCAGCTGAAGAGGGTGTCCCTGTGGGGCTTGCCTGGGATTCTTGCGAGTTTACTTGCACATCTCTACGAGGGCGTTTTCTTCTTCCATAGGTGCGCCTAGATTCAGACGCCGCTTTGCAGTAAAAGACCGAGTTTCTATGGGATCAGTTCGAATGAACTTGGATCGAGCCAGATGAATTCTCAATCGAACTCTCTTCTTCTTCATCTTTTCTTGAGGCGCTGTAAGCGTTTAGGATGAAAAGGAAGGGTTGAGAGCAGCAAGATACGGCGAAGCCAACAAGCGAGAAAACGGAAGTGCACGCTAGCGCACTACGGCTTTCAAGCGCTGACCGGCGGCTCCCTGAGATAACCTGTTTTCTGATCAGGAATAGCCCCTAGGAATATCCCTTTAGGCTGGCCCGTACTTCATTTACTCTTTCCTTTCCTTAACCATTCCCTGCTATCCTCTCAACTACTGGTCAGTCGGTAGTGGAGGAATAGTCCCTTGTATCAGTCAGTCAATCAATAGTGGACAACAATCAATAGTGGAATAGAATAGTCCCAGTAGTAGTGGAATAGTCCGATTGCCTAGCCCTAGCGGAAGCAAGCTCTGTATATCGCAATTATCGGCAGATGACATCGATCGCCACACATCGATCGCACATTGGCAGTCTACTAACCTGCTTTAGGAGAGGGCCGGGCACAAATGAGGAGGCTCAGCCTGATCTGCGACCACCCTTTCGTAGACGAGTAGACAGCACACGTTTCGGGCCGAAGCGAAGCGCTCAACCAAGAGGGCACGCACATAACAATTCTTCATGGAATTTCTTGATTACAAAATGTATCTTTCGTTATTCATTGCACAATTTTCATCATTGAATTTGTTGATTGAATTCGATTTCATTTCTTGATTATAAAATGTAGATTTGTTGATTGTTGCATTCGATTAGAAAGTCTTGCTTAGGGTGAACATGCAACTAAACTAAAGGAATGTCGTACATAAAAACAGGGTTTGCTTCCTTCCGCATGTGGTGAGAGGAAAGGCTGATTAAGGCCAGTCCAACCTATGTTTTGCGTCTCTAAGGTAGTACTTACTACTCCCATTGGGGATGGGCATCCCTTCTTCGATCTAAGCGCTAAGTATGCCCAAACAATATAAAGTAGTTATCTTTGACCCTGCGGAAAGGCTAAGGAAGTTCTTTTTCATTTCCTCGAACTTGCGTTGCCTAATGCTCGAATCTCTGTCTTCAATCTCGTTTGAGATTGTTTCGCTTACAGCGCCTGGTGGTCTAGGTTGGTCATACAACTAAAAAAAGGTTCGGCCTGCCAACGCATATGAAAGGGAAGCCTCCGCCTCAGCATTTACTTACATCTGAAGAATCCTAAGCCGAACGAACATCTCCAGGTTTTCCTGAACCAACATATCATCTTGTTTTTACCGAACCATAACCATCCTCTCTGGTTTCTCCCGATCCAACATATCCCGATTCCTCCACATCATAAGACGCATCGGTAGACGCATACGAAGAGGCATAAGCATATGAATCTGAATACGCAAGGGTAGTTTATAAACCAACCAGGGAAGGAGGGGGTTTTTCTAGAACCGATTCGACAACAGAGGCTGACACTGATGAGGCGGAATCGAATCGTCCGCTTCAAAAAAAGCAATAGATAGCTTTTCAGCTAGCAATGAAGCAGCGAACAAAAGGATATGGACTTTGAATCCGCCGATACAGGTCGTCTAGCAGAAAAGGATAAGTGATACATAGCTAGAGCGAACGCATACGCATAAGAATTAGGTGAAGCTAGGTTTAGTTGGTTTATAACCAGAAGCAGATGAAGCATATGCTAATGGAGAATAAACCGACACAGATTAAACAGAGGCTGAAGATCTTGGGAAGGAGGTTTTTGGTTTTGATTCCAAATATGACGTTGTAGAAAGAAGCACTGTGCTAACGCACAGGGCTATATAAGGGCATAACCAATATAGCACCGAAGCGACCAAGAAAGCAAGGCAAAGCTCTACCGCGAAGAGCTCTTGGTCCTAACCTAAGGGTGAAAGAGGTCGGTGGGTGGTTTAAGCTAAGTAGCCCAGGTCGAGTTATGTTCAAACAGAAAGAGAAAAAACAGACTTCACGCCAACTAAATCTTCATTCTAATCTAGAAAGATCGATTCTCAAGCCCTCCGGTTTGGAAACTACCTCTAAACCCCTTCCGGTAACAACATCATCAGCCGGCTTATTTAGGTATGGCTAGTTTTCTCGTTTGATTCCTTCCCCCGAACCGGTTCATCAAATCATTCTGTCACCTCTCAGAACTTTCATTCAGAGGAGTGTTCGCTTTGTAGGCACGAACTGGTCAATATGTGGTGTGTCCACTTACGTCGGTGAGGAATCGCTATGCCCTTCCACTGAGTACTCAACTTAGAAAAACAGACGGCCTTAGGGCGCGCCAGTCAAGCTCATCACAAGAAGAAAGGATTGATGGTCGAGTCCCCGTGCATGAAGTCAGTGGATTCGAGTGAACTGACCGTACCACAAACCTCCGATCCTTGAGGAAGCTTCTTACCAAACCAAAGAAAGGGAATTACATATCCTGTTGTCGATTCCCTTCTCCCGAGTGCTTTCACACTCTGGGTTCCAAACCTTCCAACACTTGAAAAAAAGCTTTAATGTTTTATGAGTACTTTACCATTTCTGGGTAAGCTGCATCACTTTCCTTTTCTTCAGCGGGGGCTTCTTTTTCTTCCTTTTATGGAAATGGCGAAACGCACCTTGCTTCTTTTCTAAGGTAGTACCCCAAAATGACTGGCCAAATAGGGAAATCCCAATTCATTGGACCTTTCGATACAATCAAATAGATTGCCACAAGGGCACCATATTCTGGGAGCCCAAACTATGTGATTGAACAAATCGTCCTCTATCTATTGCGAGTTGAGGGCTCCTTCCCCTTCTTCAAACTCCACTTTGTATTTTTTATATAGAAATCTCTAATCAACGATAGAAGAAGATCTATTTTGCATCATATCTAAGGGATTCCTTAGTTCGGACCGAAGAAGCAATGTCACTCGATCATTATCAAACTGACTGCAATCTTTTTCTATCCGTGAGGATCCCACCAGAATGCCTTCTACTTCTAATAGGCCATGAACTAGAACAAAATCATTCTTAACGAATCCATAAGAAGTGATCCAATTTTTTTCATCGGGCCTGGGTGGAGACCAAAGATCTTGAGTGACTGATCCGGCAGAACAACTCAAAAGATAAAGAAGTATGGTTAATTTCTTCATACTCATTCCAAGTTCGAAGTACCATTTGTACAAATAAGAATCCCCTTCCTTACATGATTTCTTCTTCAAACGAGGAAAGGCTTACGGTGGATATGTAGGCACCCAGAGACCAGGAAGGGTGTAGTAAGCGACGAAATGCTTCGGTGAGTTGAAAATAAGCATAGATCTAGAGATTCCTGAATATGTCAACCTTTCGAACTGCTGTTGAATCCATGGGCAGGCAAGAGACAACCTGAAAAACTGAAACATCTTAGTAGCTAGAGGAAAAGAAAGCAAAAGTGATTCCCGTAGTAGCAATGAGCGAAACGGAAGCAGTCTAAACTGTGAAAACGGGGTTGTGGGAGAGCAATACAAGCACCGTGCTGCTAGGCAAAGCGGTGGAGTACTGCACCCTAGATGGCGAGAGTCCAGTAGTCGAAAGCCCTAATTACTGGATAATTCATGGGTAGAACCAAAGGGTGTGAACTATACAAGTTACCAACAACATTCATTAAATGAGGGAAGGGCTCCGGCGTATAGAGGGGACCTCACCGTTTAAGAAGTAACTATAGAAACAATGGAAACTACAATTTTTTTTTCTTTTATCTATTTACATACATTTATTTTTTTTAGTATTTTTTTTGATACCGAGTATCGATAGAATTTCGTATTTCGAGGAGAAATGTTTGAAAAAAATCGTGGTTAGGAAGGTCATAGTTGCAAAAGCCATTGGAATTTTTATTTTATACATCGGAAGAATCCGTTTTGTTATTAATAGACCGGAAGAAGGGAAAAGAATGACTGAAAGAAAAGAAATAAATTTCAATCAATTAGTTATTCATCAAAGTTTAATTTGATTCAATGACCAAAACTAGACGAGGATATATAGCTCGGAGACGTAGAACAAAAATTCGTTTATTTGCATCAACCTTTCGAGGGGCTCATTCAAGACTTACTCGAACAACTACTCAACAAAAAATGAGAGCTTTGGTTTCGGCTCATCGGGATAGGGGCAGGCAAAAGAGAGATTTTCGTCGTTTATGGATCACTCGGATAAATGCAATAATTCGTGAAAAAATGGTATTCTATAGTTATAGTCGATTAATACACGATTTGTACAAAAAACAGTTACTTCTTAATCGTAAAATACTTGCACAAATAGCTATATCAAATAGAAATTGTCTTTACATGATTTCCAATGAGATCACTAAATAAGGAGGTTGGAAGGAATCCAACGGAATTATTTAAACAGAGTTCCCCGGAGAATGAACTCCGGGAAGTTAGAATAGAAATTAAAAAATGAATAAAAAAAAAGTAGTAAAATTTCAATACAAAAAAAGATTTATTCTTCACCAATTCTTTTTTTTCTTACGGCGCGACAATCAAATCTGGATTCTCGAATTTTTCAAACATCAATCTGACTCTGAGCTCGGATTATAATTTTGATTCAATTGAGGAGTAGGTCTATTTATTTCTGGTTCTTGGACCAGTAGTTCTAGGGGTTTGACTCGGCTCTCTCAAACTGTTTCTCATTATTAAGAAAAGGTAACAAAGATAAAATACGAGCTTGTTTTATAGCAATAGTAATTAATCGTTGTTGTTTCAAGGTCAATCTATTCACTCGTCTAGATAAAATTTTGCCTTGTTCACTAATAAATCGACTAATTAAACTCATGTTTCTATAATCAATTCGATCCCCCGATCCAATTGGGGGCAAACGCCTACGAAAAGATCGCTTAGATTTAAGAAAGGGTCGCTTGGATTTATCCATGGTTTATTCCTTATCTCTAAAATCCTATTTCTGAATTCTAATTCATTTTTTTTGGATCCGACCGAAATAGGATAGGATTTGTTAGAATATTTCTATAATCTATTTATTTATATTTAATATTTATATTATAAAAATATAATAACATAGATAAAATATAGAAATAGATCTAAATATTCTATTCAGAATATATAAATCTAATTATTAATTTAATAAATAGAAATTTCAAATGAACGATTATATAATAAAATCTGTTATTATTATATTAATATTTTTATTGTTTATATTAATTTCATTAATATTTTTTAGAAAACTTTTCTATTAATATAATGGGGAGTGATATTTTTTAAAGTATGGTTCGTCGGCCCTTTGGGAATTCTTCAAGCTTTGGCAGATGGAATCAAACTATTTTTCAAAGAGGATATTCTTCTAGCTAGAGGGGAGACTCGTCTATTCAGTATTGGACCATCTATCGTGGTCATATCAATTCCATTAAGTTATTCAATAATTCCTTTTAGCTATCGTCTTGTTCTAGCCGATCTCAATATAGGTGCTTTTTTATGGATTGCCATTTCAAGTATTGCTCCTATTTGACTTCTAATGTCAAGATATGGATCGAATAATAAATATTCTTTTTCAGGTGGTCTACGAGCTGCTCCTCAATCGATTAGTTATGAAATACCATTAACTCTATGTATGTTATCAATATCTCTATGTGCGATTCATTGAGACAAACTTTTATTTAATTTACTTTTTACTTTGAATTTCTAATTCAATTTATAATTTTCTTTAACTTTATTTGAACTTTGACTTTGGTTTCTAGTAAAGAAGTTGAATGTATTCACTAGATAACTTTATTTTTTTATTCATCATTCCAGTTAATGAACTTAAGCAGATAGTTATATGAGTGAGACAAAACAACTTAAAAATTCATAGTAAAAAGATTGAGTCTCATTTCCCATGTATAAGAGTTCAGTTGAAGTAAACATAAGTAAAGCAGTAGAAACTATTTACCCTAAGATTGATTGATTAATCATCAGGGCTTGAAGCGGGTGCGAAAGATAAAATGTATGGAGTTTTTACTATTACATGTATTACCATACCGGGTATCAAACAAAAAAGAGTGGACGGTTAGGAACACCAAGGTACACAAAGGATTAGTAATAAAGATAATGTAAGTTAGGACTACATAAAAGGAATTCAGTGGGGCTTTAAATTGGTAGAAATGATCAAGAAGTACTTTCCCATGATCCTGATTCAGAGTATCCTCCTATCCACTGATTAAAGAAATGATTATCAGCAACAAAGTAATCTTTTATTTTGTTTTTAAGAGTCCCCTTTTCTGAGAAAGAAGAATAGGAACGAAAGAAATGGAATGCAATTGCATGCAATAGAAAAAAGAGAAAAATAAGAGTTTTTTTTTTTTAAATCCATATTCTATCCAAAGTAATAGAGATAGAATTCTTATTATGATTCATGAACTGATCTAAAGTCTAATTCTTTTTTGTAATCGAAAGATATGAGTCGAAATTTATATTGATATTGATAGAATGAGTATTTTATTGAAGGATTAAGTTATTACTAAAGAAAGAAAATTGGAATTTAAAAATAAAAGATGAGATCAATTCGGAAGCACTATTTTTTTTTATAGCAGACAAAATTCTATTGGTCTAATTCAGGATTCTCCGATCTATCTTTACTCTATTTACCTTACTAAGATATCGAGATAATGCCGAAGTGATCTTTAGATTTATTTGTCGCCTTTGAGGAGCTGTATGAAGCTGAAGTTTCATGTACGGTTCTGTAATCTTATTTCTTGGGTTACTACTAAATTATAGTAGTAAATTCACATTACTCAAAAATAAAATAGGAAAGAGAAAATTCAAGAGGCCTGTAACGATCAACATAAAAATGAATGCGCCAACTTGATATTTTGGCAGTATCATCACAAACACAAAAAAGAACTTCCGTATTTTTGTTCCTTTGTATCTTCAGGGAGATTCAATCGGGGACTAAGAAGTTGAAAACTTCCATTGCAACCAGTATTTGTGTGTATCCCCTTGAGCTGTACGAGATGAAATTCTCATATACGGTTCTCAGAGGGGGAGTCTCCTTGTGCTTCATCCCCCAAATAAAGAGATCAATCATTATCTTAGGGTGGGGTGGCAGTTACCATAATTGCTCCAACTCTCTAATGACTAGGCTTATGTAACTGCTTAAAAGTGGGTGAAACTAAAATCCCTACAATTTTGCATATGAGTGTTTAAATTCAAAATTTAAACTTTCACGTTCAAAGCTAGTCAACATGGTGGGTCCACCTTAATACTTGATGGACACGTTATCACCAACAATCTCCCACTTGTACATCAAAGACAATGGAATTAGGATCCACATCTGTTAAGTTTGTCTCGAAATTTTAACCCATTTTGAAGAATTACCTACTCCGACATATTTTGGTGGCGACCCTAATGAATTTTTTTTTCTTAGATTTGTGATGGAAGTAGTGGGGTTGGGCCAGGAGCCTAGAGCCCAATTGATCTGGTATGGGGGTGTGGGGGCAATACCCTCGTGCTACGGTTCCACCTGATCGACAGTGACCCAATGGATGGACCCGCAACTTGGAGGATTATATAATGTACTATCGTCTTGTTGAGCAAGCAATTTGAAATTTGGGGGTTTTTCGAGCTAGGGTTTTAGAACAAGTTTTTTTGCCACTGTTTGGGTGTATTTGAGCGATCTCCACTATAACCTCTCTTTTACATAGTGAAACATCTTCTTCTCCACTCGTGGACGTAGCTCACCACATCGGTGTGTGGACCTCATTAAATCTTTGTGTGTTGAAATCGAATCTGTGCTTGTTTATTTTTGTATTTGTTAGTATTTGCTCTAACAATATCCTTATGACATTAAATCAAATCTAATATCTAGAGATCCCAAACTAATGTAAAAGCTCGCAAAAATACATGCCAACTAAAATTTACTGTGATAGAAGGTGAATCTAACACGTGAAGGGGTAGGACCCCACCGGGATGTAACCCATCATGCAATGTATTAAATATAACATTCTAAATGCAACATATATATCAATACATACATGACTAGTAAATGTGACCAAAAATCTCAATTTAAGTAGATAAATTACGCATCAGTCCTCTATTGAACAATATCACGTGGCACAATATAGGGCATGGTAAAATTTCTATCACGTCTCCAATGCAGCGAAACTCATATTACAGAGATTGTATAATTTGGATTTGACCATTATTAAAATTTTTTTGAAAATAAATAATAAATATATTAATTATTTAATATTTAAAATATTTTATCAAAATGTCACCGAATCCGAATTTTGTCCAATCACTTATAGACTCTCTCCTCTTAATATTCTCCCCAAGAAGGCAGTGGATTCCAAGTCGGGCTTCGAATATGATTAAAACACTATGAATCTAGTGCATCGATATATAGTCAAGGAGAAATCAACTGTTGGAGCAAAAAAAACTCACAATACGCAACAATAAGGACACCTCAGGTCAAAGGACCGATCGCATACTGTTGATGAGAACTTCATTTCTATTAACTGACAATAACCCACATGTGAAATTCTCATATGATCCATTTAATGTACACATAACATGTACACTCACACTAATGCCCTAAAATCACCATTCCTTAGGTACATATAGTGTGACGACCATATAAATAGAATGTCTAGTCATGTTCCTAGTCATGAATAGTTTTGAGTTTGAAAAACTCATGGACAATCTTCTATATCTCATAATTTAAGTGTGTTGTAGTCGACAATAAAATCCTAATGGACATTATCATCGCTATGGTGAAAAAGCCTCATCATAGTCCTTGTTGGGTGTAACCTTTTGCAACCAGTGTCGCTTTGAAATGTTCCACATTACTATCCACTCTCTTCCTCTTGAAGATCCATTTACTTCTTATAAGTTTGATGCCTTGAGGTGGATCCTCTGGAGTCCAGATGTGGTTGGAGAGTATGGATGCAATCTCAGAGCACATGGTTTCCATTCATTCAATAGATAACAACAATAACAACAACACAAAGCCTTATCCCAACTTAATGGGGTCGGCTACATAGATCCAAGCAAGGACAAAGAAGAAAAAAACAAGGATATGGGAAGCAAAAGATAAAAATAGTAACAAAGTAGAATACAACTATATGGGTTCCACCACATGGATCCTAGTCTCATTATAAGAAAATGTGTATGACTCAGAAGTGTCAGAAACCATATGGTACTCTTTCACCTTCTGACACTTTCTAATCATCTTTAATGAGAAGTGTCAGACAAGTTGGAGGCCTGATGGACCTGTCATTCTTTCGAGATTCTTCGGGTTGATTCACTTTAGTGGGTATGATAATAAGAGATACAGGAGGTGCAATAGATTCTTGGTCATTAGATACTTCTTTTATGACCACTGGATCCGATCTACAAGTAACCAAATCTTCTTCTATGAATGCCGCATGATTACTAACTAAAACCTTCTGATCAACAGGGCCATAAAAGTAAAAAACCAATAGATGTTTTTAGGTATCCTAGGAAGTAGTATCTGTTTGTTTGGAATTCTAACTTATCTTTTTGTTGCTTCCTAATATGAGCAATGCAACCCCAAACCCTAATATGTGGGTGTTTTAGGAACAGATTTTGTTGGAACCCTATTCAAAATATAGACGGCAGTCTACAAGACAAAACCCCAAAATAATAAAGGTAATTCTGAATAACTAAGCATAAATTGAACCATATCTAATAGGGTTTGATTTTGTCTCACTGCTACACCATTCTATTGAGGTGTCCCTGGGGCTTTCAACTAAGAAAGAATCTCAGCTTCCTTTATATAGTCCATGAACTCATCTGATAAATACTTTCATCCTCGATCTGATCGAAAGGTCTTGATGCACTTACCTAATTGCTTTTCCACCTCAACTGGAATTCCTTGAACTTTTCAAAAGTTTCTGATTTTCGATGCATTAGGTAAATATACTCATATCAAGAGTAATCATCAGTGAATGTTAAAAATTAGTCATAACCATATTTCGTTTGAACATTTATGGTACCATACACATCATAGGCTATTAATTCCAACAAATTTTCAGCCCTCTTACCCTTAGATGAAAATGATTTCTTTTTCATTTTTTCTTGTAGACAAGACAAGACTTACATGTTTCGTAATGTTCTACCTTTAGACTTTCCAAACTCTCATCCTTGACCAATCTATTAATTCTATCTACTCCAATATGACCTAATCTAGGGTACCAAAGATAAGTAGAACTATCTGGAGTTGATTTCCTTTTTAAAGTAACATTAGAAAATTCATTTGCATTTAAAACAAGTTTTAAGAAATATAAACCATTCTTTAAACAACCAGTTATAATAAATGAACAATTCAAATGAATAAATAATTTAATTTCAAATTGAAATGAATATCTATCAACAACTAGTTTAGAAACAGAAATGATATTTCTTCTAAAGGAAGGAACATAAAAGCAATCTTTCAAAATTAAAACTGTTCTTTCAAAATGCAAAATAAATTCTCTTACAGCCTCTGTTGTGGCCTCAACTCTGAACCCATCTTGAGACGAACCTCACCCTTGTTGAGTTCTGTCATCCTGAAAACCTTGTAACATATTGCAAATATGGGTGGTTGAACTAGAGTCCACCAACCCCAAATTAGATGGTTCTTTTGACAAATTAGACATATAAAGAACATATGTTTCATATATACCATCTTTTGACTTCTTTTTCAGAGGCATCAGTTTCTGCGATAATTTTTCTTCCAATATTCGCCCTTTTTACAATAAAAACAAAGTCTTTTCTCAAATTTCTTGCCCTTTTTCACTACCTTACTAGCCACCTTAAGCGTCTCACCTTATTGGTTTTCTTCTTATTCTTCTTACCTTTCGGTTTAGAGGAAGAAGGTTCTTTTCAGTAGACAAGACCTCAACCTTTTGTTTCTTAGAATGTTGCCTCCACTTCTTGTAACAAATTGCCTAGCTCTGGAAGCTCTACGGAGATTTTATTCATATTATAAAATAAAAGGTTCGTAGGCTTTGTGAGGCAGTGAGTAGAATATGACATCAGTTTAATAATTCAGATTAAAGGATTTCCCCAGGGTTTCTAGTTCTTGGAATAATTTTCGTAATCTCATCACATGATCGATAACTATAATCCATGGAGTCATCTTGGTGTTGTGGAGAAGAGTGACAAGCTGATGATGTGCATATCTATTTTTCCTGCCATATAGCTCCTTCAACTCCTCAATATATCTTTAGGTAAAAGTAGATCCTTTACAGAATCTCCTATGGTCTATTCTATTGAATTCAAAACAAGGAGCTTTGCCATAGAATTATTTTGTCAAAACAATTCATAGGCTGCTTTCTCCTCACCACTCATAATTTCTGGAAATGCAGGTTCTTCATCTTTTATGATAAATATTAGACCTTCTACAGTTAGGAGCAATTTAATGTTTCTCCTTCAGTTAACATAGTTAGGTCTAGTCAGGATATGGTCTTTAATGGGGGTAGAGTAGTTGATTTGGCTTGACATATTGAATATCTACAAGATAAAATTTGTATGATAATTAACATTCAATAGAAGGGGCAAGTCTAAATACAATAATTACCCACACCTTAAGCTTCCCTCTAGCTATGAGGTGTGATTGGAATGACTCAAACATTATGCACATAACTGTCAAAGTTCATCACATACATATTGGTTGAGAGGGCTTTTATGTCTATCTTAAAGACTTTCAATACTTTTGGCCACTTGAGTGTCATGTCCATTCCTATCGGCTGACATACATTTAAGTCAAGTGTATACCCTTTATCTTGAAGTGAATCACGATATCATGGGTTAGTATCTACTATCGTAGACACCTCCCACTGACCATGTTCTTTACTTATCATATTTGAGATAAATGCAGATAGTCTCAGACAATTATTCAAGTATTATCCTATTGGCATCTGCAAGATTGGATCAATAGGACATCTACCAACTAAGGGACGCCATGAAAATCCCACCAATTAGGGTTTTTCATATCACACTTTTTTTTTTTCTTAAGTTTAGGTAAACAGGAACACTCATCTATTTAAATAACACAACAGATTATATATCACCATACATCACATGCGGAGAAAAAATAAAGCATCCATCCATATGATATGAAAAATAAAGCCTTAGTGGTTATGGGATGGCATCTGGAGTCAAATTGACATTACATAACATGCAAGTCATTTTGATTCCAAGATGAGGTGGAGCAACATAGCCTCATTAGCTACTCCAAGTCAACTTAAGAAATTATATGATTAATAATTTATATTACTATCTATGTAACCACTACAAATGTAATAAAAGAAATGATCTCCATTGTTTTCTGCAACTGATCGACATCTCCCACTACTTCCTTCAATGCACCATCTCTAGTATTCTCTCGATAAAAAAATATATATATATGAAAAATCCTAATTATAGTACACTATTTTTAAAATAAAATCGAGAAACCACCCCAACAATTGAGTTGCCCAAAAGATACAACCATTAAAGGGGATAGGGGAAAGAGAATTAAACAATTATATCACGTAGTGTCATCCTAACAAATGCCATCCATATGGTTCATTTATGAATCTCATAACCACTAACAATGTCATAACCACCACACGTATTATGTATTTGATCCTTCTAATTTTATTCTAATAATGTGAAAAAAAAATAATTATATATATATTAAAAAAAAAAAAAAAAAACTGCATAAACAAATTTACTAAGATTTGGTAAAAACTTATGTCATCATATAATATGTATTCATTTCATGTACAATAAAAATACATACATACCCCATTATATTGTCACAATATTAAATCTAATTTAATAAATAATAATAATTTGAATGTTCTAAGCGCCTACAAGGGTTTCTAAAACCCAATTTTACATGCATGTATGATTATTAGCACAAATGGGCTACTGGTTTCTAAAACCAGTACCCAACACTTGATTTATAAGCTCATTTGGGCTTCATATCTAAAAACAAACATGCTTGGCCAATAATGGAATAAACCCACTCGGACTGTTATAAACATCAAACCTATTTGGGCTCTTAAACATGAAATCATTAAGCCAATATGAAGGACTAATCCCATAGTACAATCTCAATCGGGCTTTAAAATATATCAAGCCCATTTTTGGGCTCTGAAACTTAAAATCATTAATCCAATCTGAAAGACCAAGCCCATAGTAGAACCTCATTCGGACTATAAAGTAAATCAATCCCATTTGGGTTCTTAAACTCCACTAAAACCCGTCATTAAAGATATGAAGTCATCAAAATAATTTCAGTTTAAAAGAAGTAACCCTACTCCCTTTACCTTCTTATTTCTTGTGAACATTTCTCCCCAGCCGCCAAGCCTGCAACTTCTTATTATTATTTTGTAAGTACAGAATGCAAGTCACAGTTATTGGCCGTAGGTTAGGGTTTTCAAGGGTTTCCGGCATGGTGGTGGTGGGTTTGTCCGAATGTTAGAGAAGCTTTAAGAGATGACAATTTTGGTGGTGAGATTGGAGGAGCTTGATGAGAACTATATGGGGGAGGTGCAGTGCAGCTAGGAGGTGAATTGGAGTTGAAGGTGGGATTTCTTAAGGGTGAGAGGGCACTAACACAGAAAAATGTGGAGGACAACTAGTCGATGGTGGTGGTGATAACACCTGGTGGTGGAGGTAGCAAAACCACCACAGATGGTGGACTGGCAAGGTTGGAGGATTTAATGGTATGGAATTGATTCCACCGCTGCTTAGGTTGCCGATAGGGGGAGAACTATGGTGTTGTAGGTGCAATGGGGTTTCCAATGGATGGAATGGAATGTAGGGACATAACTGGGCTAAAACAATCTTTTTTTAATTTTAAGTTAACGATACGGTAGATTTCTTTAAAAAAAAAATGTGAGGTTACATCAAATTAAGTTTAAAATTATGGTTGGTAAAAGAAAATTTCCCATTTGAGTAATGCTAATCTGGTTTAGGTACTTCAAACACAATATGTGAAATGACCAGGTACCTAAGATACAATTTCTCAAAATGTGAGGTACCCTAGGCTGTCATTTACCCTTTTTGAAACTCTGTTCTATAATATGTTGATAAGATGAGTAGATTGATATTAATTTATGACAAAATTTTATTGACCATGCCTGGAGGAAAAGTACCCTTATCGAGTGTCACAAATATTTTGCCCCCTATATTATGAAGTCCATAATACCCCTAGTGTTCTTCCTATGCACACCATCCGAATCCATTGGTGAAGGGATTCTCCCTTGACTGTGGATGTCAAAAAATTCAGTCCTTAATTTATGTTAAGGGAAAAAGAACATTACCTAGTCGTGTGATTACTACATATAGACACAAGAGTCTGCCTTTCATGAAATCTAGAATACCATCCATATTAATGCTCCAATATGCACTCTCATTAACCCCATGTCAACGCAAGGTCACACGACCAAGTAATGATCTCTCACCTGTGTTTTAAATTTGTAGGTTAATCATGGCTTTTTCAACCCCGCCTTTTAGGAAAGGGAAAAAAATTTTGTGCTCCGGCCTTGATCTTGGCCATGCAATATTTTTAAGTGAGAGTTTTCCTTGATACCGGACTCCACTGGTGAAGTGCTCCAATTAATCTAATAATTTCCATTATTATGTTCACACACTTTTTGGAGAGTTGAAATTATCTCCACTCCTAGCATTATTATATTCACACCTTTTATAATAGAGTTGAAATTGCATTTAAAAAAACAAAAAATCATCTAATGGTATAGGCCCATAGGGTACCCATAGTTAAAGTCGATTTATTTTTTAAACTCAATCTAATCATATGTCGACAAGGTTAGCATATTGACATTAATATATGATTCCTTGAGCTATCGAGGCAGGGTACGTTAGGATATCTTTTGTTTCTCTTTACATAAAATAACCTCATTGTCTTTCAATTTATATATAATATTGTTTTCTTGCATCTAATTATTGTGCTTTCCTATGCCATTTATCTAGAGAATCCTTGCCCATTTTAAATTTGTAGAATTGTTATGGGTTTCTTAAATCCAGCCCCTGAGTTCTGGCAATTTTTTACAATATATTTTTTATTTTGGTAAATTTTTTTTCAATACCAACCCAATTGCCCGTCCCAACGTGCATATATAAACAAATTTTCCCAATATTAATATACAATACATTTTAGGTATTTCACAATACAACAATTGGATGACACTAGAAGGAGTAAAAACATATATCTTTCTTTTTTTAGTGCAAACAGTACAAGAATCTCAGAAAAAGAAGATAAAATAAAATAAAAGGGAAGCTCCCTTCGCCAAGCTTGGATGGCTAAGTTGAACATGAACTTCCTTGCAGCCAAGAATAAAACTAAGTAAACTTAACTAAATAATGAAAGAAAGGAAAGGATTACTACTTTAACTAGGCTTATAAGGTGGAGGGTTCTTCTTCTCTTCCGAGGACAAGTGCCTTCAGCATAGGATTAGAAAACCTTTGTTGAGAAAAAAGAAATGTCCATGATCAGAAAGCTCATGATACCTGATCCAAGGCAGCCTTTCCGCAACATAGCGCTGCAAGAGAGATGGAATGAGCCTATCTTCGTATCCCTGCCAGATGTGAACACAACCCTCTTCGTGAGGGAATGGGTTATTTAGATCCATAGGATCAAAATCCCAAGAACCAAAACCAACCATTAAGTCTCGATGAAGAGATTCAAACACACTCTGCTGTTGTGATTTCTCCTGAAAATTACAAACATAAAAACTTTAATTTCAATTTTTCAGTTTTCATCTGATACTTGGGTGGGTATGGGGCACTATTTTCTTTTTGGTAGAAACCTGACTATTAATTAAAACGAGATTGGCTCGTAATTGTCGAATTATAAGATTCCATCAACCACGGAATGGAGTTTGGGCAAACTTTCTTGCTCATAGAGGATAGTGCCTTACTAGCTTAAGGAGTCTGCTAATGAGTTGTACTCCCTAAACACAAATTAAATGAGTGGTTGAACATATTTGGCACCTACATATCTATTTGGGTCCTTCAATTCTAGGCATCACTATGCTTAGTGAAGTATAACATTTCACTATTTGCCACTTGGCAGTACATGGAGTTAGTCTATAATATGTTAGGGGACTCCACGTACATCTCAATAGCCAAATTTTAATCCAAAGTAAGCTGCGAAAAATACTCAAACTCTAATTCAAAGATTAGTGAAATTACCAAAATGTCATCATGGAGATGAGTATAAAATGCAAGATGACATCTTTTGTAAATTTAGCTACTTCCTTTACTCATTTCAAAAACAGAACTTACTTTAAACTGCCCAAAGGCTTTCGAAATCTGGCTTAAGATCTCTTTGTCTTTGCTACTGAAGATCCCTGGGTTCCCTTCCACTAAAGCGCTTGAAGGAAACCATTTCTGAGTCATCCACCAGTATAGCAGTCGAGGGGCGTAGTGTGCGATCCCAAGTGTCCATTGGTCCTGCAACAGCTGCTTCCTGTAGGCCTCTATTGATAGTTTGGCAGGAAAAGAAGACCACCAGTAGTTCACAACAGGAGCTACTAAGGATAAACCTGCCAACCTGCAAACATGATAATTTTCGGGTGTGGAGACCACATCCCATGGATGGTGTGAGATGGGTTAGGGTGGTTACCCGTTAGAGAGAGGAACCTCTCTCAATAATTTTTTGTTTTGATTTTCAAGTATATAAAAGATAATAAACCATTAAGTAGACAATAATGAATGCTAGGGTTTCCTAATCAAGGGTAATGGTTCATGCCTGTGTGGTAGTATTTAAGGCAACTCCAAGCTGGGTAACCTCCCATAGAAAAACCCATCACATAAAACTTTGATCCAATCTCCAACTGATCAGCTAGTTCTTGAATATCAAATGCTTCACTTTTCACTGATCTCTTTGGGTTTGGATCACTATCTCCATACCCAGCTCTATCAAATGACAGAAAATATATCCTCAGCTCCTCTATAAGTTCCTGCATAAAGTTTCATTTCAAATTCAATCTAAAATGAAAGAAAATCCAAAATTTGAATAATCAACACTAAACAAGAAGCCAATATTACTTGAGATGCAGGTAAAGAGAAATCTTTGGCGACACCAAATCCATGAATGGAGACAATTCTGTATTTGGCCTTATCCTTAGGGACTCCACTCTCTCTGTATGCAAGATGCCTTCCATCACTTAGCTTAATTCTGGGTGATGTAACAGAAGGACCACCTGGGGATCCACATATCTTTGGAGGGGGAGGCCGTGTGGCCTGATAAGCCCATCCCAGAAGAACAACCAGCAACACTAGTACTATCCTTGTTAGCATCCCTGGGAATAGCCACACATTTGACGTCACTTGCTTGTAATTAATGAAGTGAATCTGGGAAGAGTTGGAATGGAGGTTCTGAAAATTTCTATACCTGAAAGTCCACCTAAAGAATCGGCTTTGAGACTTTGAAGTCTCACATTCTAGCAAAAGCATCCATAAGAAGTCAATCTTCTTCTCCTTCTAATGGTTCTTCGAGTTGCAGGAGGAGGTCATAATTTAAGCTCCCCCTGCGAGGGGGGGTTGTTGGTTTATGGCATTTTGACTGTAAGGTATACACGTGAGCGTGGTGTTCAGGAGTTTAGCTTTAAAATTTGAATCTGTCAGATTTTTTGACGGGCCCAACAGATGAGTTGCATAAAAAGCAATACTTAGGCTGTGTTTGGTAGTCAAGAAAAGAAAAGAAAAAAGTATATTTTTTGTACTTTTTTTCTTGAGTTAAGAATTTTTTTTTTCATTTGGTATGTCTTCACCCAAGATAAGATTCTCCTTTTCAAATTCAAAATTTCTCTTGGGAATTATGAAATTTTCTTTTGCTCCCCCAAAATTTTTTTTGCCAAAAACACAAGAAAATATGAGAAAATATGAAAATATAATAAGACAAAAATGAATGATTACACAATGATTTCCTATGTGTCTATCTCTCTCTTAAAATTCAAAATTTTTTTAATTTTTTTCTTTTCTTTTCTTTTCTTCTCATGGTAACCAAACATACATACTTTTTTTTTTATTTTCTCACTATTGCTTCTCTTTTCTTCTCTTTTCTTTTCTTTTCTTTACTAGATTTTTTTTTTCTTTTCTTTTCTTCTCTTGGCTACCAAACATAGCCCTAGTGCTCCCATGGTTTAGAAAATCATAAAAGTCAGGGCAATCGGCAGATTCCCTAACATGGTTTTAGTAATATTCTACATGCGATCCCAGATTGGCGGGATGAAAATCAGGGAAGGTAAAATTGTAAATTAAAAAGAAGAAAACTATTGAAATCTTGATGCAAAATCGTCCTTACAACCACTATCACTATCGCGGTGAAAAAATAGATGCCAATATCGTGAACAAAATTCTTTAAACATTTTGAGTAAGGGTGCAAATTTGACCTTGGGCCCAACACGCTTTTGGTCCAGCCCGAATAGGGTTAGACTTGAAAATTCTAACCCTAACGTCGGCTCGATCCTGAAAATTTCTGACCTTGAGTCACATTAGGATGAGCAAAGTTTGATGTCTATGACCCGTCAGACCCGCTCTGAGCCCAACCTTGATTTTTTGCCTAATTTGCGGTAATCATGTTACCAATATTAATTATAACAACAAAATATATTGCATTCAATTATTTGTCATTTTGTTTGAAGAAATTTCATTTGATCTCCATTATTTATTTTTTGTTAGTTGTACTTATCAATATTGAGATTTCTAATCTTAGTATTTAAATACTTTTTCTATTTCTAATGTTCTCTTACAAATAATTTATTACATGATTATGATATAGTCGTCTAATTGACATTATAAAATTTGATAGAAAAGCCTACTAGCACCCTTTGTTGTAACCCGGCAGTCACTGAGAAGGGGGTGAATCAGTGAGTCCAATTCGATCCCCAAAACCTCGATGTCGACCAAGAAAAACTTGATATACTGTCCGTTTGACACAACAGATGCACACTCACCTCTCATAGGCACTTCTAAGTGTACACCCATTCCACATTTCACGCACTTCAATATAAAATGCAAACAACAAGCACCCACAACAAAGGGTTTTACGAGGTTCGCAATTTTCCTACATCCCGAGTAGTGCTAAAGGCTTGACCTACTCAATACACTACTTTTGATGCACCCACATCGGAGCACCCACACCCAATTTTCTCAAGCCAAAGTTGAGATGGCACTTGTAGTGCCGGTACAATGTGTAGCACCCACTACAGGAGCACCACTCGGTGCTAGCACCGCTAAGCACTCAATAAATATCTGATAAATTTGGGCTTATATCAATGCCCTACAGTCAAGCTCTGCCTAACATATACATCTATAACTAGCTAGCATGCTTACAGTTTATCCATAACTAACCTAGCATGTATTCATTCATCCACAACTAACCATAACATACATATATGCATATAATGTAAATCAAAGGTTAGAGAATCTCACAACCGATTTCCTAGGATGACTGAAAACTTGTACTGACAAGTTTGGTGCTTACACCTTCTCTCTCCTTGGCTTCTTGCTCTTCAAAGTAAACACATCCTTGCTTTCTTCTCTTTCTTCTTGGATTTGAGTTAATGCATCATTAACATACCTCAACCACCTCTTTTACCTCCTTTAATGGCCTAAGAACATTTATCATCAAGTATTCATATTCATTCAAGGACCAACGAAGAGGGGGAAGCTTCTCTTGCCAAAACCGTAGCCTTTCTTTACTCAAACCTTATATTTCTTGCTTCCATAGTGTAGGGCTTGAAAAAACAAAGAAGCTGCAACTTGGTTCACCCAAATCCGAGTTAAAATGAGGGAGATATGACCATTTGAAATTGGAGTAATGAGATAGCCTGAAATCGAATCTTCGTAGGAGTGGCGTAGGCTACACCGCTGGTGCGCGCAAATCTGGCCGTAGATCTCATCAAGGAGAATCTCTTAATATAGACCGTCCGATTAAAATAACGGATAGTAAATCTCAATCACAAGATTCGAATAAAATAGTCAACTAATGATGTCATGATGACGTCAGCGGTCAGCATGCACTTTTTGTTGTCGATCTATAATTGGTTGCTTTTCCGAATTTTAAGGGAGCTTGTCTCCCACTCACAAAAGAGAAAGGCTTATCAACCGTTGGATCCAAATCCTCCATGATGGCTTTAATCAGATTTCATGATATCATTAAGATCGGAATCTTTTTTATACCTTCTATACACGAGCGAAACACTTTAACATGCCTTGATAAGGTGTAGCGCCAGTGCATCAAGAATTATGCACCTAACCAATCAAATCCTACGCGCAAACATCTATCTCGTCCATGTCAACATAAAATCTCAGTAGCCTTTGGATGGGCATCAAGCCTACGTGGTCGAATTTTGACCATCCATTTCACTTCCCTTTACTCATCTTTATTACAGTCAAGCCCCTGCCTCCATATATTTTAGTGCTTAAAGACCCCTTGCAACTCAGACCTTCAAAATCTTGAAATTCACAAAAGCCCTTCAAATTTCAAAAATAAATTCCGAAAAATCCACCCAACACTGAGAGCAACTGATGGATTTTCGGTTTAGATTTTCGAACCGGCTTTACGAAAACACTTATAACTTTTTCATACGATATCCGATTGAGATGAAATGAAGTGCGTTGGAACCATAACTGGATGCTCTACGACTTTTCGAAAGACTCAATCATCTGAATCATCCATATAAAAATACCAAAATACCCCTAGAATTTTTCAATGACGTATCTTTCTCATACGAAATCGGAACGTGATGAAATCAGAACCGTTGGAAAGATTGTATTTTTGTCATATTGTTATATGGAGAACACTTCCTTTAAAAAATTTATCTTCAATGCCGAAATTGCCCTCGACTGCCACAAATGCCGTAACTTCTTCATACGGTGTCGGAATGCGACAAAATCAGATGCACTGGACTAGATAAATTACAATCTATATTTTTTATGAAGAAATGATCTTTCAAAAATGTCATTTTCATTGTCGAAATGCCCCCGATCATAAATAGGTCAATTTTGCCAGTTTTGACCCAGAAACCTGCACCACATACTAAGGATGTATCAAACCATTCCATGCATACCAAGTAGTTCTGTTATCTCATCGGTGACACTAGACACCATCATGTCATTATTTTCATCCATGTCACCCAAACTGGCCACATCATCATCTCCACGTGGCTGAGTTGCCAACAAGGACAACCATAAAACAACAATCTCCTCCTTTGGAGTTGTTGGCAACCACCTCATCATTCATACACTCCAAAGCTCCGATGAGTAACTCTCTCCCCCTTTAACAATAAGTACAAAGGGTGGAACCAATGGACTCCCCCTGAGTCCAATATGGGGGTAGCAACATCAAGCAACTTGCTCCCCCTCTCCCAATGCTACTAGTGCTTTGGAAGAACCACCACTCCCAGCTTCTGTCTGAGGAACTCAAACTGATCTTTGGGAAGCGATTTAGTGAAGATATCAGCCACCTGCTCTATTGTGGGAACAAACTCCATCCTTACTTCACCTTCCATCACCTTATCTCTTAAGAAATGATACCGGATAGCAATGTGCTTCGTTCTAGAATGCATCACCGGGTTATTGGAGATATTGATAGTACTAGTATTATCACAATATAGTGGCATTGCTTGCTCAACCTCCACACTCAAATCCTTCAACATCTGCTTCATCCACAACACTTGTGTCCAACAAGATGTAGCTGCAATGTATTCTGCCTCTGCAGTTGAAAGAGAGACTGACTCTTGCTTCTTACTATGCCATGCCATGCCACCAAGCTACTCCCCAAATAGAATGCACCACCACTGGTGCTCTTCTTGTCATTTACACATCCGGCCCAATCTGCATCTAAAAAAATTGACAAACTAAAGCTCTTGACTTTCGGATACCATAACCCAAACTCACTAGTCCCTTTCAGATATCTGAAAATTCTCTTCACTGCTGCCACATGTGTCTCTTTTGGTCCTGCTTGGAATCTAGCTACTATGCACACAGCTTGTAAGATGTCAGGCCTACTAGATGTCAGATATAATAGGCTACCAATCATTGACCTATACGAGGTGTGGTCAACTGATGGAGAGTCATCTTCCTTGCTCAACTTACACCCAGTCATCATAGGTATACTAACTGGCTTGCAATCCTCCATGGTGAATCTCTTTAACATCTCCCTCATATATTTGGACTGAGATATGAAGATACCTTCTTTCTTTTGATTGATCTGCAAACTCAAAAAGAATGATAGTTCACCCAACATGGACATCTCAAACTCATCTTGCATCCTCATAGCAAAATCTTTGCACAACTCATCTTTGTGACCCCCAAAAATGATATCATCTACATACACAACCACCACAAGCTGACTACTTTCTTTAGTTCTGATGTAGAGATTACTGTCCACTAAGCCTTTCTTGAAACCCAACTTGCACACGTAAGAGTCCAATCTGGAGTACCATGCCCTTGGAGCTTGTTTCAAACCATACAATGCCTTCTTCAATCTACACATAAGAGTGGGGTCCTCACTCAGCTGAAACCCATCTGGCTGCTCTATGTAAACCTCCTCTTCCAAGTTTTCATTTAGAAAAGCTGATTTGACATCCATCTGATAGACCTTGAAGCCCTTGTACACTGACAAAGCCAAGAACATTCTGATAGCCTCAAGTCTTGCCACTGGAGCAAAAGTTTCCTCAAAATCAATGCCTTCCACTTGAGCATACCCTTTGCATACAAGTCTTGCTTTGTTCCTCACCAGTTGACCATCTTCATTGAGTTTATTTCTGAAAACCCATTTAGTACCAATCACATTCTTGTCAACTGGCCTAGGGACTAGATCCCAAGTGTGATTCCTCTCTATTTGATCAAGTTCTTCATTCATGGCCTTCATCAAACTCTCATCATAGCTTGCCTCATCAACAGTTTTTGGTTCAATCTTCGAAAGAAGAGAGTATGTGTTGGTCTTCATTCTTCTAGTCTGAACACCTACAGTGGGGTCACCAATGATTAACTCATCTGTTTCCTGTTGATCAACTCTGTTGTGTCTCCCCTGCTCATCTGAATCTACCTCAACCTGTTCAACATCAATCTCATTTTTGCTTTTGGGTCTACTATCAACCAGGTCATTCTCATCATCAAGATCTTCAAATTCCGGAAGTTCATTTCCTGAGCCTGAAGGAATATCCCTTTTTTCATCAACTGTGACATCAACACTCTCTACAATTTTTTCAAGTCTGTTGTTGTAGCATCTATAGGCCTTACTTGAAGTAGAATAACCTAAAAATATACCCTCATCAGCCCTATCATCAAACTTACCCAAATCTTGGGTTGTGTTATTGATATAACACTTACTACCAAAGACCTTGAAGTGTCTTGCTGTAGCCCTTCTTCCAAACTAGATTTCATATGGAGTCTTGCTTTCATGAGGTCTTAACATACATCTGTTATGGATGTACATTGCAGTTAGAACTGCCTCCTTCCAGAACTTTTTACCCATGTCATTCTCTGCTAACATTGTTCTAGCCATATCTTGCACTGTTCTATTCTTTCTCTCTGCAACACCATTCTGTTGGGGTGTTCTTGGAGCTGAAGTTTGTTTCCTGATACCATGCTTATAGCAGTATTCTTCAAAATCATCCCAACTGTACTCACCTCCTCTGTCAGATCTCAAACACTTTATCTTCTTCCCTGTCTAATTCTCAACTTACTTCTTAAAGATCTTAAATCTTTCTAAAGCCTCTAACTTATGTTTCAAGAACATCACCCACACCATTCTTGAATGATCATCAACAAACAACATGATGTATCTCTCTCCTGAGGTGCTAAGTGTCCTCATAGGACCACATAGGTCTATGTGAATCAACTGCAATGGAGAACTGGAATAATACTCCTTGGACTTGTAGGAGATTTTGATTTGCTTTCCCTTTTGACAAGATGCACTTATAGGATTGGAGAGCTTCTTCAACTCAGGAACATCTCTCACTGCCTTCTTCGAAGAAATCTTGGCAAGGTTCTTGAAACCAATATGCTCAAGTTTTCTGTGCCACAACCATATCTCCTCATTTATGCTGACCATGTAAGAATCTTTCTCTAACTCTGTCAAGATGTACAAGTTCCCTGAAGTTCTCTGTCCAGTAGCTACAACCTTTCCACTGCTTGATCTTCTTATCTCACACCCTTTACTAGTGAAAGTTACTTTATGCCCTTTGTCACAAATTTTACTGATGCTGAGAAGATTGTGTTTGAGTCCTTTAACATACAAGACATCAAGGGATTTCACCTTCCCATGGTTCAAACTTATGGACCCCTTCCCTGTAATTCTGGCACCATTGTTGTTGCCAAACTTCACGGATCCACCTTCAAAGTCATGTAATTGTTCAAACCTTTCCTTATCTCCTGTCATGTGACTTGAGCAACCACTATGAAGAATCCATGGAGTAGAGTCTCCTTGAGCCTTAAAAGCTCTATGAATAACAAATGCTGCTGCATCTTCTTCATCTTCTACTCTCTCTCTCTCTCTGAACCCAAACTTTCTTGACTGATTTAGATTTCTTTGCTTTCTTCGTCTTGAGAACTGTCTCTCCATCTCATCATTTTTGTGTTTCGAAAACTCTCCTTACCTCTGTTCTCCCTGTCTTTGTGGGGAAACAGGTTCTACAATTCCTTGCAATATGTCCAAGGTTGTTGCATCGTAACATTCAATTGTTCCTCCATAAGGGTGCAAAGGATTTCTCCACATAACTCCTTGGACCAATGTTGAACTTGTAATCTGAGATCTTGTGTCCAAAAGTGTTGCATTTGTAACAATAACCTTGAAAGGTGTGCCTCGCATCACAAGTTCCATCGCCATCTGTAAGGAGCTCGAAGTTGTCAAATGCTCTAGGCCTTTGTTGAGGACCTTGACTGTATCCATAGCTCTCTGCTCTCCTGCTTGGCCTTGCCAACTGTGGTTGTCTAGCATGGTTAGTCTTATGGAATATAGATGGATTTCCTCTTCTAGTTGGACCAGTCTACACTTTATCTTTTTGTACTGCTCTCTTGACATTGCCAACAGTAGTAACATGTGCCTTTCCTCTTTGAGCATTCCTATCATTGACTTTGATAGGATTATGTACTGTTCCATTACCATTTGCCTTGGTATTTTTGGAAGACTCCCCAACAAATCCAAGCCCAAATTTGATGTGAGTCAATCTTTGAGCATTGATAATGTCATTAAGCTTCTTACTGCTAGGATGCTCTTTTAGAGTAGAGTCATCTTCAACATCTTCATTTTCTAAGTCTTCTCTTTCAATCTCAGTTCTCCCATATTCTTCAACCTTAGCTTTTAATAAGGCTAGCTCATCTGCATAACCATCAAATTGTGTAAGAATCTCATATTGCTCCTCTAGTTGTGCTTTCAAAGCCACTTTCTCTAACTCAAGAGTGTTGCAGTCAATGGTTTTCTGTGAGAGTTGATACTCAAGATCATCTAAGGTCTTCCTTGACTTATTGACTTGATCTCTCAACTCAATAACTATTTGTTCTTGCCCCTTAAGGTCTTAAGTGACCTTTTTCACTTTCTTCCTTTCTCTTTTAAGCTCTCTAAGGGCAACTGTAAGTTCAGCCTCTATATGTGATTTTTCATCTTCCTCTTCTTCTTCTGTAGAATCTTCCTTGCTAGAAGAATCTTCTTTGTTTTCTTCCATATCTATTGAGACTATGAACATAGCCTCATCATCTTCATCATTAGATGATTCTTCAGACTCTTCATCAGATGTATCACTACATTTCTTAGAAACCAAACTTTTCTTCTTGTCCTTGCCTTTCTTGTATCTGTTTGAGAAGAATTTCTTCTTTCTCTTGTAATGACTTTTCTTTTCACTTTCTTCTTCATCACTTTCTATTTTTCCTTGGTTAGGACACTTGGCTGAAAAATGTCCAACCCTTCCACAGTTGAAACATGTGAAAGGCAACTTGTCCTTATATTTTCTTGTTCCCCTTTTCAACTTTCTAGTGAAATGAGTTATAACCTCATCTTCACTCTCATCAGTATCCTCCACAGACTGCTTCTTCTTCTCACTAATTTTCAAGTTTTTCATTGCCTTGAAAGCAGCTTGTTTGTCAGTGGACTTACCTTTTTTCCATCTCATTTCAAGAGCTGTGAAAGTGCCATGCACTTGATCAAGAGTAATAGTATCTAGGTCCTTTGCCTCTTCAATATGTCGACACCTTGAGTCATACTTGGGCAACAAAGATCTCGGATTTTTCCGAAAACAACTGAATCCTCTAGATTGGCTCTCAGACCCCTAATAGAGTTGACCACTTCATTTACCCGGGTCATATAAGTGTCAATATTCTCTCCTTCTTGCATTAGTAGACTTTCAAACTGGCCTCTAAAGGTCTGAAGTTTTGCTTTCCTTATCTTTTTATCTCCTTCATAAACGCTCTTCAGTCTTCCCCAGATATCCTTGGCTGAGTCACAATCCATTACCTTAGCCATCACACACTTATCCAATGCTGAGAATATTGCATTTACAGCCTTTTGATTGTAATAATAAGCCTTTTTAGTTTCATTATCAACCGGACCTCCTTCAGGTTCCTTATGCCCAATCGGAACTGATGCCCAAACATCATAACCTAGTGAACCTAGGTACGACTGCATTCTCCTCTTCCACAAGATAAAATCAAATCAATCAAACTTTGATGCATGTCCTGAATGGCCTTTACCATCTATATCACATCCTATCCTTTGGATCACTCAGCTGTTGATCCAATTGTCATTGAGTATCGGCTCTGATACCAATTGTTGTAGCCTGGCAGTCACTGAGAGGGGGGTTAATCAGTGAGTCTAATTTCGATCCCCAAAAACTTGTCTAATGTCTGGCCAAGAAAAACTTGATATTCCTGTCCCTGTTTGCATATAGTCATATGCACACTTAGCCTCTCATAGGCACTTCCAAGTGTGCACACTCATTCCACATTCCACGCACTTCAATATAAAATACAAACAACAAGCACCCGTAACACAGGGTTTTTACGAGGTTCGACAATTTACCTATATCCCCGAAGTAGTGCCTGTAAAGGATTCGTACCTACTCAATACACTACTTATGACTGCACTCATAGTCGGGAGCACCCACACCCAATTTTCTCAAGCCAAAGCTGAGATGGCACTTGTAGTGCCAGTACAATGTGTAACACCCACTACACGGGAGCACCCACTCCCAGTGCTTAGCACCCACTAAGCACTTATTAAATAATACAGTAAATTTAGGCTTACATCAATGCCCTATAGTCAAGCTCTGCCTAGCATATACATCCACAACTAGCTAGCATGATTACAGTTCATCCACAACTAACCTAGCATGTATACATTCATCCACAACTAATCCTAACATACATATATGCATATAATATAAATCAAAGGTTAGAGAATCTCACAACCGATTTCCTGGGATGACTGAAAACTTGTACTGACAAGTTTAGTGCTTACACCTTCTCTCTCCTTGGCTTCTTGCTTTTCAAAGCAAACATATCCTTGCTTTATTCTTTTCCTCGGCTTTGAGTTAATGTATCATTAACATACCTCAACCACCTCTTTACCTCCTTTAATGGCCTAAGAACATTTATCATCAAGTATTCATGTTCATTCAAGGACCAACAAAGAGGGAGAAGCTTATCTTGCCAAAACGGTAGTCTTCCTTTACTCAAATCTCATATTTCTTGCTTCCATGATGTAGGGCTTGAAAAAATGAAGAAGCTGCAACTTGGTTCACCCAAATCTGAGTTAAAATGAGGGAGATATGACCATTTGAAGTTGGAGCAATGAGATAGCCTAAAATGGAATCTTCATAGGAGTGGCATAGGCTACACCGGTGGTGCGCGCAACAGGGGTGCAAATCTGGCCGTAGATCTCATCAAGGAGAATCTCTTAATATAGACCATCCGATTAAAATAACGGATAGTAAATCTCAACCACAAGATTCGAATAAAATAGTCAACTAATGATGTCATGATGACGTCAGTGGTCAGCATGCACTTTTTGTTGTCGATCTATGATTGGTTGCTTTTTTGGATTTTAAGGGAGCTTGTCTCCCACTCATAAAAGAGAAAGGCTTATCGACCGTTGGATCCGAATCCTCCATGATGGCTTTAATCAGATTTCATGATATCATTAAGATCGGAATATTTTTTATACCTTCTATACACGCACGAAACACCACAACATGCCTTGATAAGGTGTAGTGCCAGTGCATCAAGAATTATGCACCTAACCAATCAAATCCTACGCGCAAGCATCTATCTCGTCCATGTCAGCGCAAAATCTCAGCAGCCTTTGGATGGGCATCAAGCCTATGTGGTCGAATTTTGACCATCCATTTCACTTCCCTTTACTCCTCTTTATTACAATCAAGCCCATGCCTCTATATATTTCAGTGCTTAAAGACCCCTTGCAACTCAGACCTTCAAAATCTTGAAATTACACAAAAGCCCTTCAAATTTCAAAAATAAATTCTGAAAAATCCACCTAACACCGAGAGCAACTGATGGATTTTCAGTTTGGATTTTTGAACCGGCTTTACAGAAACACTTATAACTTTTTCATACAATATCCGATCGAGATGAAAAAAAGTGCATTAGAACCATAACTGGATTCTCTATGACTTTTCAGAAGACTCAATCATCTGAATCATCCATATAAAAAGACCAAAATGCCCTTAGACCTTTCCAATGACATCTTTCTCATACGGAATCGGAACGCGATGAAATTAGAACCGTTGGAAAGATTGTATTTTTGTCGTATTGTTAGATGGAGAATACTTCCTTAAAAAATGCATCTTCAATGTCGAAACTGCCCTTGACTGCCACAAATGCCGTAACTTCTTCGTACGGTATCGGAATGCGACAAAATCAGATGCACTGGACTAGATAAATTACAATCTATATTTTTTTATGAAGAAACTATCTTCTAAAAATGTCATTTTCATTACCAAAAATGCCCCTATCATAAATAAGCCAATTTTACCAGTTTTGACCCAGAAACCCGCACCACATACTAAGGATGTATCAAACCATTCCATGCATACCAAGTAGTTCTGTTATCTCATCGGTGACACTAGACACCATCATGTCATCATTTTCATCCATGTCACCCAAACTGGCCACATCATCATCGCCACGTGGCCGAGTTGCCAACAAGGACAACCATAAAACAACACCCTTTATCATGAAATGATATCTCAAATTGTATTTTAATGATATTTTTAGTCATGAATTGAGCTATTTAATTTCCCCAAACCCCACCCCCCCCCACCCCACCACCCCCCCCCCAAAAAAAAAAAAACTTTGATAGTTATTCTTATTCAACTAGAATTGTTCACATATTTTTTTTCGTATGTTAGTCTTTAGCCCAAATAAATAGAATACTTATGGAATCCCAAGTGATGGTGGTTTGAATACATCAGGATTCATTGAATTAAACTCAAAATAGATAATTCACTATTTATATACTAATATACTATGCTACGAAATTCAAGAAGAACTAGGGATAGAGTAAAGATCATTGTAACCTTCACCTTTTGATATGGTTCCATGTATTGAAATCTCTCAAATTTTTTCATATTGGATTCTTATTTTAGTTTCAATTACGGATTGATCTGAGAATGAGGGAGACAGACATATTTTGGTTTCCTCATTTTTTTTCTACTTTTTTTTTTTTTGTATTAATCCTCATAACTGCCCCAATAAGTTAGGATAGAGGTTGAATTTGTTGTTGTGCCGACATACGTTGTGACTTAGACCCAGGAACGTTGTTGTATACTATGGGGGCAATATAGTCATTCCGCACTATTGTGTCGAGGTATGTACCAATGCAAGTTGATAGTATTCTTTCTTCCTATAATATATTAGTATTATACTATTATAGCGTATTATTATACTATATACTACTAGTACCCAAATTCTATTTCTCTAGCTATGGATTGCAATCAAATTCTATTTGGTTTGATTCGGGTCTTTGCGTTTGTTAGCTCAATACTACTGAGGTCTCACTTTGGGAATTCTTTTAAGTGATGTTGCTTAAGCTTTAAAACGCGTGTGCCATATTAAAGAGGCTAGAGGTTATTAATTAACCCAGTAATTTCTCCCTAGGTGATGTGGGACTAAAGTTTGCACACCCTCATCGATCTCCCAAACCCTCTGGTACTTGTAGTATTGGTGGGGACACCTCCTCGATCTCCTAGGTGGGTCTAACACTTGCCATATTTTTGGGTATCAAAAACTTCCCCCCTTTCGGCACAACATCTATGCTGTAGCTCCACATACTATCAGGGTTTGCTCTGATACCATTTATAATGCCCTAGCCCCATTAACCTTGGCACAATATTGTCCTCTTTAGCCCATGGGCCTCAAGACTTTAAAATGCATTGTGCCATGTTAAGGAGGCTATAGATTATTAACTAATCTAGTAATCTCTCCCCAAGCGATGTGGGATTAAAGTTTGCAAACCTTCATCGATTTTTCAAATCCCCTGATACTTGTCGTATGCTTGGTGGGGATATCTCACCGATCTTCAAGGTGGGTATAGTACTTGCCGTATTCTTGGGTGTCACATCTTCTTCAACATCCTATTGCTTCTGACCTCTAGTGCTGGCCACACACTCGCATACTTCATAATCTGTGTTTGGGAGTGATAATAAAGGGGTGAGCTCAACAGCTCTGAGAGTCTAAGCATAGGATCATACATGTATTAATAAACACATCTTACATATGGGAATATTATATGTAATATGACATTAAAAATAATTAACTTGATGAAAGTCTCTCTTGGTTCACGATTGTAAGAATGAGGAATAGAACTGTTGATCTGACGTCTATCATTTTTGCATTACCATGCTGAATAACACCGGGTGCCATTTTTCATTAACCTCGGCTGACTAGACCAATTCCGAGATCATATGAGCTCCCCATTTGGGAGTTCCTGATCTAATTCTAGAGGAGTAAGGAAATTCCCATCCTTACCCTCAATTTTATTCTGTTCTGGAGGGTAGTGTACTCCCCTTGTGAGAGATCTTATCCTCAGTTCTGATTCTATACCTCATCCAGCACCTAGCCCCTTGCTGGAAAGGGGTGCAGTCTGGATTCTAGTTCTAAAGCTAAAAGTCTAATTATGTGAACATATTTTCAATTCTTTTATACATGTCCCTAATGAGATTCTATTATATTTTGTTATGACATAACATCAAATTTATACAAATCTGAACATATGATACATACATGGTATGTCATTAATAGTAAAGTATGAGATGACAAATGTTAATCTTCAAAACACCATAACAACATTCACAACAAATTAGCGTGAGATAAATCCTTATATTGATTCACATAATAGTGTAAGAGGCATATCAGCCATGTTAAGCCTATGAATTAACTCACCTTAATTTCTTATATAAGATTACCAGATCTCTAGTCCATCTTCCGTAGAATGTACAGTCCCTAAATATGCTCACCTAATACATTACATTTATATTTTTCAGATTATGTCTAATTCTATGAATAACCCTTTTCTACTTCCATAACTTCTAACATATACCACAGATATAAAAATAAAATTATATATCCTTAAAGAATACTTAAAATACCATGAATTATTAAGAGGATTTATCTCTAGATCATCTCCTTGAGACCCTTCAAAATATGTCTCAACATAGGGTACTGCACTGTGACCATTTCTATTAAATTGAAATGACCACAGTGCACTAAAACTACTTTTCCACCTCTTTCAGACACCAAATGGATCTAGAATGTTTTTTGGTAAAACTAGACTAACAAAGATACAAATCATTAGAGGATGCATACTCTAAATCAGTCTTTAAAGCATTCAAAATATAGATATAAGGACTGGTATATGCATTGGACAGAATTAACAACAGTTCAATAGAAATACATTTTATCCCTCTTCAGAAAATCAAAAGGATTGAGGATTTTTATGGATAAAAATAGACTAAAGAAGATAGAACTAGTTAGAAGTATTCATATTCTAATTTTTTTGCTAAGAATCAGGAATGAATTTTATTAATAAACAATTGAAGATCAAAGAATGAGAGAAAAAAAACAAACCATTGAGCTACTTTTCCATCTTTAGTATGGCCATCAGCAGAAAAAGCAACCCAACCAAAGAAAAAACAATCAAATAGTTACGAGAACCTAAATCTAGGTCTCAATTGAGCATTCCAATTAATATCAGATACAAGGAAAGATGGAATAACATCCCAAGTAGAAGAAAATCTGGTTGAGGCAGCATGCTTTGAGTTTTCCGCTACACAGTTGATCTCATGGAAGCAGTGGGATATATAAGTATTCATATTCTAAATTAGTCTCTAAATCATTAGAAATATAGACACAAATACTGATATATGCACTGGACAGAATTGACAACAGTCAAATAAAAAGATATTTTCTCCCTTTTTTATAAATCAAATGGATTAGGAATTTTTATGGGTAAGACTAAAATTTTGGGGCTACCATATGTAAGAAAATAATATTACAAAAACTCCTAGGTTGAGTATCCCTAAGGTCCAATAGCGGCATCCAGAATCTGTCAGAGTTCTACGCTATGGTAAAGAAAAATATATAACTACCTCTCACAAAAATCAAAATAAGCCGGTCATTCTCCTGTGTAACTATGGTTCTTGTTAAAATGTGTACACAAAGTATTATGCCCAAAAACATTTTTTTAGGGAGGGTATTGAGTCTACCCAAACCTTATTCTAAATCTACCTTTTCTGTAAAACAGTCCCAAATTCTTATTTGTTTGTTATATGAAATGAATTCAAAATGAAGTGAAATTTCACAGAGGTCTATATATTTTGGAAAAAAAATTAAATAAAAAATTTTAACTCTAATTATTATCACATAATTTTATAAATATCTAATATACACTATATATGAAACCAGTCCCCTACAATTCCATTGACAAGTCTCAAAAATCAAATCTTGTGCATGCATTTCTTTAGATAAAAAAAATACAATTACTTCCTAGAGTTATTGTATGGTCTTAATGAAAATGTATTCATCATATAATTTGAACAAACTGATCCCCACAGCAAAAGCTAATCTTACTACTCAAATCTATGAAATAAAGCACAAATCCTAATATAAGTGGTATCGGTTTCCTACCTTTGTTACGATTGGCTCGTCTTCTCAATGGCAGCCAAAGGAACTTTGATTGCAACCTTGATCAACTCACAACATGTATGGCCCTCCTTTAATCTCTTCCCTTATTCTCCTCCTCTTCGTCTTCCTTCTCTCTCTCTCTCTCTCTCTCTCTCTCTCTCTCTCTCTCTCTACTTTGTCTTTCTTTCTATTTCTCTCACAAATTTGGGATAGGGGAGAGGACTCTTATGTGAGTGGGAATCTCCTCCATTTAATTTTAATTTTGTTTTTATTTCCTCCTCGTTCTTTCATTTTTTCTCTCTCCTTATTTTTTTTCTTTCTCTTTTCTTTCTATTTCTTTCTTCTCCTCTTGCTTCCAAGATTTTGGGGTTGGGAGGCTCTCCAAAACGTGGAAGATTTCTCCCCCCTTGCTTCTTCTATTTAAAAAAAAAAAAAAAATCTCCCTTCCCTCAAATTAGTGTCGAAAGAAAACCTTCTAATTTTCGTGCATTCTAAATAACTTACTCAAAATTCATCACATCCTATCCTATATATCTAATCCCTATAAGAAGATACCTTATTTTCTAAGGTTGGCCGATTTTCACCATTCCCTCATTCAAAATTCAAAATTCAAAATTCAAAATTCAAAATTTTAAAAAGAACAACTTGTAGCTTATAAAAGTCTAAAATAAATTAATTAACTAAATATGGTGCATAGGAGGATTGAAACTAAAACTCCCTACTTGCAAAGTAACTTCCAACCAACAATATATATATATATATATATATATGTATAAGTATAACGTATTATTTTGTTTTGATGTCATACCAATATTAAATAGTAAATCTAAAGTGATAGCCCCGTATAAGTTATGCCTAAGGGTTTCTGAAATTTGGGGTTTTACATCCTCCCCACGTATATAGTTCTTCCTCGAAATTTTGTGGTATAACTCTCTTAAAGGTAGATTAACTCATCCCCATTTATTCTTCTAGGAAAATGAGACTGAAAGTAGGACAAATGTGAATGGATCTTCTGACCTTTCTGTTTCGATCCTGAACTACTGGATTATGGGCCTCTATTCTCTTAGACTAACAAATTGGAAGTAAGATTAAATACTTATAAAATAAAACATACCTCAGTCTATAAACAACTCAGGAACTTGGCTCACATGTCTTGCTCTTGCTCCCAAGATGCTTCCTTGATTGCATGATTTTTTCAAAGCACCTTAACTAGAGGTATTGATCGATTGCGAAGCACTTGTTCCTTCCGATCAAGAATTTGAATTGGACTTTCTTCATAGGTCATATTCACCTTCAAGTTTAGTGGTTCAATGCTCAATATATGTGAAGGATCATGAACATACTTCTTTAGCATTGATACATGGAAGGTGTCGTGGATGTTCTTCATGGCAGGTGGGAGAGTCAACCTATAAGCTAGGTTACCGACTCGTTATAGAATCTCAAACGGTGCAATGTACCTAGGGCTAAAATTGCCTTTCTTTCCAAACCTCATCACACCTTTCATAGGTACCATACGGATAACACCGAGTCACCTTTCTCAATTCAAGATCCCTTCTTTCATTATTTGCATAGCTCTTTTGTCTACTTTATGCAACTCGGATCCGCTCACAGATCAAAGCTATCTTTTTTTTCTCTAAAGATTCAGGATTTTATTAAGAAGAAAAGAAAAAATAAATACATCAACAACTCAAAGTCCAAAATTTCTCCCCACTTCGCATTGCCATCAGCAGGGAGAAAACGCAGAGAAGAACTTAAAACCGAAATCTAGGCCTAGACTCAGCATCATGAGTTACCTCATCCCAAATGTGCTTAGGAAGTGGAACATTTTTCTCTGAGGATCCTGATTTTGCCGCATCCCTTGCCAAAAAGTCAGCTATACTATTTGCCTCCCTAAAAGCTATCTTGTCATAGGTCTTTTGAACTATTTCTGGTCCCAAAATACTTCGTTCATCCACTTCATCCCAGTGTATGGGTGACTTACATCTTCTACCGTAGGGTGCCTCATATGGTTCCATACCAATTGTAGCTTGGTAACTATTATAGGCAAACTCCACTAGTGGTAGAAGCCATTCCCAGATTCACTATTACTTAAGCACACAAGCCCTCAAGATATCCTCGAGAATCTAAATAGTCCTCTCAGATTGCCCATCTATCTGTGGGTGATAAGCAATACTGAAATTCAGCTTTGTGGCCATAGCTTTTTGTAGATTTTGCCATAATCTAAAGTAAACTAAGGATCCCTATCTGACACAATGGATACCGCTGTACCGTGCAGTCTGATGGTCTCGTCTATATAGAGTTGGGTAAACTTGTCCATTTCATAAGTCATTTAGATTGGTAGAAAATGAGCTGGCTTGTTTAGTATATCCACTATAGCCCATGTTACTTCATGCTTCTTAGGTGTCCTTGGAAGTCCTGTAACAAAATCTATGGTGATGTGCTCCCACTTCCATTCTGAAATAGGTAGTGGTTGCAACAAACCAGGTGGCCTTAATGTTCCATCTTAATTTGTTGACAAGTTAAACACTTCTCTACATAATGGGAAATTTCTCTCTTCATGTTGTTCTATCAATAAGTGATTTTCAAGTCTTGATACATCTTGGTGCTTCCAAGGTGCATAGTATTGGGAGTACAATGAGCCTCGTCCAAAATTTCTTACTTCAACTAGACCTTGTCTGGCATGCAAATCCGGTCACCAAACCTCAGAGTTCCATCGTTCTTGATGACATATTCCATCCTCTTTCCATCTCGAACTTTCATCCTGATTTTTCTAGCTATGGGTGTTCACTCTGAACGGATCTTATTTTCTCCATCAGAGATGGTTGTACAGTCAAGTTGGATAATATGGTTGAAATATCTCCTACCATCACCTCTAGGTAGAGTTTCTTGAAGTCATTAATGATGTGTCGCTGCCTAGTTAGAAGTGAAGCGGAGTATCCCTGATGATTCCAGCTTAAGGCATCCACGACCACATTTGCTTTCCCTGGATAGTAGTTGATTGTATAGTCATAGTGCTTAGATAGAACGAGCCATCTTCTCTGCCTTATGTTGAGCTCTTTCTATGTGAAAATATACTTAAGGCTTTTATGGTCTGTAAAGATTTCACACTTGTCGTCGTAGAGATAGTGTCTCCATATAGTCAAAGCAAACACCATAGCTCCCAATTCTAAGTCATGTGTTGGGTAGTTGTGCTTGTGAGACCTTAGTTTCCGAGATGCATAAGATATAACTTTGCCATTTCGCATGAGTACACAACCTAAGCCCTTGTGGGAGACATCAATATACAACACAAAATTCCCTGATCGTATAGGAACTATCAACATTGGTGCTGAAACTAGCCTCTTCTTCAACTCTAGAAAACTTTGTTTACGCTCTTCTGTCCAATTGAAATGAGCATTCTTCCCAGTCAACTTAGTCAAAGGTAGTGCCAAGCAAGAATCCTTCCACAAATCTTCTATAATAGCCAACTAACCCAAGTAAACTTTTGATCTCTGAGGCACTTCTCAGAGTAGGCCACTTGGTAACAGCTTCAAATTTACTAGGATCAATAGAATCCTCTTCAGATACAACATGACCCAGGAAGACCACCCTGTCTAGCTAGAATTCACACTTCTTGAACTTAGTGTAGAGAGGTTTTTCCCTCAGGATTTGTAAAACTATGGATAAGTGTTGTTCATGCTCGGCCTTACCCTTAGAGTAATCCACTATATTGTCTATGAATGCTATCATAAACTAGTCTAGATAATCATGAAAGACCCGGTTCATTAGGTCTATGAATATCGCAGATGCATTTATCAATCCGAAGGGCATAACCATAAATTCATAATGGCTATATCTAATTCGGAAAGCTGTCTTAGGCACATCTTCACTTTTAACCCTCCATTGGTGATACCCATAACGTAAGTTAATCTTAGAGAATACAACAACTCCTTGCAGTTGATCAAACAACTCCTCTATATGGGGAAGAGGATACTTGTTCTTTATGGTTTATCTTATTCAATTCTCTATAGTCTATGCATAGCTTTATAGACCCATCCTTCTTCTTGACGATACCCAAAAGTAAGTTAATCTTGGAGAATACAACTCCTTGCAGTTGATCAAACAAGTCCTCTATATGGGGAAGAGGATACTTGTTCTTTATGGTTTACCTTATTCAATTCTCTATAGTCTATGCATAGCCTTATAGACCCATCCTTCTTCTTGAAGAAGAGTACTGTAGCGCCCCAGGGTGATGCGCTAGGTTGTATCCTTTGTCAAGTAAGTCTTGCAAATGCTCTTTATGCTCCTTCAGTTCTGTTGGAGCCATTCCATAAGGTCCCTTAGTTATTGGTGTCGTATCCGAAAGTAAGTTGATTAAATTTAACTTCTCAATCTGGTGGTAATTTTGTTAAATCTTCTGGGAAAACATTGGGGAAGTCTCAAACTATCGACAGATCCTCCAACTTTGGTGTAGTTATCTTTGTGTTAATCACACTAGCTAAAAATCCTACACAACTGTTAGAAAGAAACTTTCTGGCTCAAAGGGCTGAGATCAATACTAGTGTCGGTGATCTGGACTTCTTTCACCTTTAAATCAGAAATCAGGATCTCTAGGGAGTTTAAAGGAAACCTCCTTCTTACGACATAAGATCTTAGTATGGTGTTGGGATAGCCAGTCCATACACAGAATGGAATCAAAATCTTTCATGCCTAGAAGGTACCAGGTCAGCCGGTAATAACCAATCATCGATTGCTACATGACAAGCATTATAGGCCATATTCGAGGTCATAACATCTCCTAATGGTGTGTGCACTGAAAGGTCATATTCTACTAGTCGTGGTGGAATGATCAACTTTATTGCAAATGCATGGGATATGAAGGAGTGCGTTAATCCAGAATCAATAAGTAAATGAGCTGGGATACCATGAATAGTAAGTGTACACCATTGACGGTGAGATCTCTGCATCATCCTCATTCATAGTAAAATCTCTGGCATGTGCCTTGGGTCTCTGACTGCTCTGATGATCCTAACCTTTATGAAATGACTATTGTCCTGGTTTGTGTTGATAACCTATTGCAGTCAGGTTTGGTCCAGGGTAAACATTTGCCATATGGCCCTCCTTGTGACACCTGAGATAGATGTTCAAGCCAGCCTCGCATTCTCCCGTATGAAATTTCTTGCACTTTGGGCAAGCAGTCCTCTCTTGATGACAGTGTAATACTCTATGTTGCTTGTTGTGATTCCCACTGTATAGAGGTAGATGAGGATAAGGCATTTTCTTCTGAATATTTGGTCCACTAGATGGTACCACCTTCATGTTGTCTTCAACAATGTGGGTAGTCTCCACCAATTGTGCATATGTAGGGAACTTGAAAGCAGCAACTATCACCTTCAAATCAGTATGAAGGCCTCTCTCAAATTATCAAGCCTTCTTCTCTTCAGTGTCAACCAGGTGAGTGGAAAACTTACTGAGATCTTCAGATTTCAGCTTATAATCCATAGTAGAAAGATTATGCTGCTTCAAGTTCAAGAACTCTTCTTCTTTTTTCAGTTTCAAGCTTGTGGCCAAATACTTGTTGTAGAAGACTTCCTGAAATCTGCCCTAAGTCAGTGGTTGTCCAACCCTTTCTATAATGTGGCTCGTAGATTGCCACTAATCGTTTGCCTTATCCTGGAGCTGATAAATCACGCAAGTCACCTTTTGTGCATCAATAAGGTTAAAAAGGTAAAGTTCTTTTCTATCTCCCTGATCCAACCTTTTCCCTTCAGAGGGTCAACAGTGTCCCCTTTAAAAAATGAGGGTCTAAGCTTCCAAAACTGCTCAATGGTGCAGGTCGTGTCAACCAAAGGAGGTTGTGGGGTGCCATACGAGGCTGAGGAGGTGCCTTAACCGTCTACTGGTGGTATAATGCACCGACCAAGTTGCCAATGGCCTGAACAAGGTCGGGTTGCCCACCCTGAATGCTCCTGCCTGAAATGCTCCTACCGAGAATGGAGGCAAAGAAGGAGGCAAATTTGAACCTGGAGGCGAAGGTAATTCTGCACCTGGAGGAGGAGGTAATTTTACACCGAGAGGAGGGGGAGGAGGCAATCTTGTGCCACTAAACTGCTTGGTTGACCCCTTCCTACAGAGTGAGGACATCCACGTAGAGGCATGGCTACCTACAACCAGAAAAATTAATGAATTTACAATTATAGGTTCCAACACAAGGATAAGCTTAAAGGCGCATGACTTATGGTGAGAGGAAAATATACTTCTTGTACATTATACTTTATTCTTAAATTCTATTTGATTTAGTGCCTTACGTAGTAGTAGAGAATTTTTATTATTTATTTATTAATTTGTTTTGTCTTCCTATACCACCAGACAGTCTAAAATTGTAACATTTGCTATAATACCACACTATGACGACCGGAACCTGGGATAAGGGTAAGAGTCCCACGCTCGCGGACGGTGTTCTCGCGATCACATTTTCCTAACTTGCATGTAATAAATAGTTGACGCTACCACCAGGCTTTGAAGTATTTAAATATTTGAGTTTGTATTTTGATGTATAATAGATTTTCGCGTATTTAAGAGAAAGAGCTGCATGGAAGTAAAAAATGTGATTGTGAGATCACTGTCCGCGAGGGGGACTCTTACCATTATCCTGGGTTCGGGTCATCTCAAAGGTTGCTGGGTGGCATCTCAACTCAAGGAAGGGCTGCCAGAGGAAAGAAGGGGGTGGGGCGTTGAATTGTGGGTTCAAGTTAGGTTGCTTTAAATTAGACATATTATGGCTTATGATAGAGTTGAGGTGGGGTGGTATCTAAGAGCTATATTTTGAGTTCTTAGGATTTAGTCAAAAATAGTGTGAAGGAGTGGCTTTAGGTTTTTTGAGCCATCATGTGGTATTCATCAATGATGCTATCTTAGTCCATATATATTAATTATAGACATGAAAGGGTTATCCTGAATCTTAAATACATATAGAAAATAAAATTTACATCTAAAGGACCAAAATGGGAAGGTATTGTCTAGCAGTTTCCCATTTGCTCATGTGGATAATACTTTAATCTTTTGTAAAGCATATCAAAATGATATTTCTACTTTACATGCAATTTTGAATTTATTCAGGACCTTTTTGGATAGCATAATAAGTTTGAGATTTATAGTAAGCATGTGGGAAATAGGAATAAAGAAATAGTGAAAAATAGTTTGTGTCACCCAAGAATACGACAAGTACCAAACCTTCCTGGGAGGTCAGTGAGGTGTGCCCACCAAGAATACGGTAAGTATGTACCAAGGAGTTTGGGAGTTCAGTAAATGTTTACGATGATTCAGGCAAGTTTTTTAATCAACTAGTCATCTATGATTGGAAACCTTCAAGTTGCTCCATCTGTAAGGTGTTTGGACACTCATCGAATCAATGTGGAAGTAAGGGGATGAAGTTGGTGCGGTTAGTGTGGATTCCATTCTTAGGTTTGGAAGCAAGGAAGAGAGGTGCAGGAAAAACAATCTGCTAAAGCCTAGGCTGGTGTTGGTGGCACTAAGTTGTCTTGTGCTTCCACCGAGGAGGTGGTGATGACCTCTCCGGTGGCTGTTAATGGTGGTTCCGGGTATATAATTCTTTGATCGAGCCAATTAGGAGGGGAGTTTCACATAATTCATATTATAAATGAGAAATCAAGGAAGATATTCCATCAATTTTGGAAGGAGAGAGTGAAGGGGATACCTTAGAAGGGGGAGATTTAAATGATATAAAGGGCAGTATGGAGAATTCATTTCTGAATATACTTTCAGAGTCTCAGTGATATTACGGTTCCTATTTCTAAGGAGGGAGAGTTACAAGCAATCACTTCTATTCTATCAGGAAATCTTACTGAGTGGAGGGGACATCTACACGGACTCTAGTAATGTCATTGATGCTAAACCAATTATGATAGACAAGTCAAAATCTAAGTCTGCTTCTAAAAAGATTATTTTCCCTAGGGGTGAAAGTTTGGCCCTGACAACCCAAACCCGCCCTAAGCCCGAACAGGGCTTAGGCCAAGTTTTTTTACCCTGAGGGTAGGTTTGGTTTGAAAAATCCCAACCCTGGGTCAGGGTTGGGACGGGATCGTGTTAAGGCCTCAGCCCAAAATTTAACCCTAAATTTTTATATTTCAATTTAGAGCTCCTGTATTTCATTTTTCTATAATTTTTTAATATATAAGATATGAATGGCGAAAATAGGTCAATCAAGGTTAATCCAACCATTGCAGAAGCCGGGGTCAACCCAACCCAGCTCAACCTAACCCAATCCAGCCTTGACAAGGTCAATTAGGGCTGGGTTGGGTTGGGCCTGGGTTGAATTTTTAGGACCTAGGGTTGGATTAGGATTTTAAGAAACCTGACCCAACCTAGCCTATTTTACCCCTAATTTTCACATTCTCCACTTCTAAAGGGGAGGGAGCTAGCTGTGGAGAAATTTGAGGGAGCTGATTATTCTAATATATCTATATGTAAGGCGTTGGTAGTTTCAAATTAGCCATGACTTTCTCTTGCTATTAAAGGTATGACTCACACAGCCTAATTATCAACTTGGTCAAAATACTTCTCTTTTTGGAACCAATATGTTGGGTTCTAGTTTGATCAAGCCTGGGAGGAATGAAAAGGAGGGGGAAAGGGAATGGACAAAAGAAAAGACCATGTTTCATGCCCAGAATATGAAAAAACAATTGGCTGAAAGCGGGGTTTTGCAAGATGCTAAGAATCCAAGGGGGGAGATTTTAAAATTCTTTACTTAATGAACTGCTTTTATTAGAATTTAAGGGGCATGAATGCTCCTGAAAAACAATGAAATATCAAAAGAATGGTGACTGATAGTAATATTAAGCTGATTGTATTGCTCAAAACTAAGATTAAAGAGGAAAAAGTGAATTTGGTGGTACAAAATATACAGAAAAATTGAAAGTTTATTCATAACTCTGACCAGGGTATGACTGCGAGGATTTGCATTGGGTGGGATCAAAGTTTCATTAAAGTTGAGGAAATTAATTAGTAGCTCAAATCAATTCATTCACATGAAAGTTAATATTTTAGGTGTTAGAACTTTTATGTGAGCTTAACTGATACCGATCGATCCATTGGGCCCAAGCAGTTATAAAACTACTCTAATTAGAAAACTCTTAGCTCTTTCCATTATAAGAGTAGAATAGGGTTTTAGGGATTCTATTATAAATAGAATACTGAAGGTCCCTGCAGCTATTACTTAATGCCTTATTGGTTTTGGGAGCACAGCTTTTTTATAAGAGCAAGTGCACAGAAAGAGAGGAAACCCTAGAGTAAGAGGTTGCAGAAGATCTTAGTAAAAAGACTCCACTTGCGTAGTTCGTCATTGTCATTTTCATGGGAGTAATGTTTAATCACATAGGACAGAGGTTCATGATCTATGCTCATGGAGCTTCTAAACTTACACAGGTACTTCTCTATTTCTATTTAAGGTTCATGTCATGGATGTCCCATTGATTATTATAGATATGGTAAATCTATATGGTTATGTATTTTAAGATGGGAGTACTTTATTAATCTTGGTTTAGGGACTATACCCACAGTTAAATCTCTTTTATGATTCTTGTATTCTAAATATTATAGGGTTATTCATATGTTTAATATAGTAATAAATCTCCAACAATTAGTATCAGAGCCAACCCTTATAGTGCTATCAAGAAAAATCAAAGAAAAAAAAAATTGATTTTGTATAGGGTTTGGGTCCTAAATCATGGAATTTATAATTTTACTCTTGCTTAAAGGTCCCGTATAAGAAAACTTTTTCCACAAAAATTGTAGAGCACGAGAAGACTGTCACGGCGATATACCGCAAGTCATCGAAAACCTCTTAACATGCCAGCATGCATCATCAAAAATCGGCTGCCAGAGGAGAGAGAATTTTTTTTTATAAAAATAAAAAAGTAAGAAAAATAACTGCGGTGGCGAGTCATTGTTGGGTCAACTCGATAGGGTTTTCGAGTTAACCCAGAGGTGCAGTGGGTCAACCCATGGCCAACCCTGCTTGACTCAGTCAAAAGTTGACTAGGTCATTGACCATTCAACCCGAAGACTAGAATTTTGACCCAGATACCCTACCCGAAGACCCTGGGTTTGACCTGGATTCTCGACCCAAAGACCCGAATTTCGACTCAAAACTAATATGTCCGAATCGGATTAGACCGCTTGGCCAAACCGGTTGGTTTGGGCCAACCAGATTGATTTTGATACATTTTTTTTGCAACTTCAAATGGCTCGTACAAGCAAATGGTGAAGAATTTTTTACCCTGATTTTTTACGTTGAGTCCAGTTTTTTGTGTTCTTCGTTTTGATATATTATGAACTTAGGGCCCGTTTGATAACGTTTCAAGAAAGCGTCTTGCTTGCTTCGTAAATAGCGTAAACGATAAAAGCGCTTGATAAAACTGCTTCGTTTCACCTATTTTCAGAAATAGAAATAGAGATTTTTACTTATTTATGGTTCAAGAAACGACCTAGGCGAAACAAGTTCAACTTGTTTCTCCGTTTCTGGAAACGACTTGTGGCCATTCTTTCATTGGTTACTATCGACTTCTAAAAACATGACTTATCAAACACCTTCAATTCCGTTTCTGTTTCTAGAAAAGAAAATTTGTGTTTCTGTCGTTTCTTGAAACAGAAACGGCAGAAACGTTATCAAACGGGCCCTTAGTTTTGGTCAACTTTTTTAGTCTATTTTGTATAAGTTACAAGTATGAGTGTTTTATGATTCTTCATAATTTTCCTATTAATTGGAAGAAATAAAAGAAAATCAACTCATACATTACTTGCATATCAGAATGTGAACATGTTTATTATTGGTAATGATAGTTCATACTTTTGTTTATGAAACTTTTTTTATTCATGCTTAAACAATCCCACTTTTAGCTGTCGGAATGTATTTGTAGACTATTGCAGTAAGATTGGATGGAATTCACCAAAGTGGTAAAGTTCAACCTTATTGTAATAGAATACAAATCAAAAGTCTTCTTTGTTTGAAAAGACAAAGAATAATGGTTGGTAACAATGTTACTAATATTCACCTAAAGGTGACACTATTAAAGAAAAGTTAAAGTTAAAGCAAGTGAAAAATAGAATAGTCATTTTTTAACCTAGAAGATTCTGTCCATCCAAAGATGGCGTTATTTTTTTGAAAGTTAGAAGAAGTCTCGCAGTAATAGCAAAAACTTGAGTGGACCAGTATGTTTCAGACTCAAATGTCAGGAATGTAGTTCCGGTTGACACTCTTGAAGTAATTGATAATTGAGCATTGTAATGTTTACTTCGTTAATAGTTACATGCTTATTCTTTTACATGTAAATTGATATTTAATTCATGTTTAAATAACCCACAAATTTAAGCTGCCAAATATAATTGCAAGCTATTGCAGTGGAATGGATAGAACCCACCAAAGTGGTAAAATCTAAGATTACTGCAATAGGTTTGTAATTCAAAGGTTTTATCTTATTTTCAAAGACAGAGAAAATTATTGGTAGGAATTAGGTAATGCTTGTCCAAAGGTGACATTATCAAAGATAAGCATAAATACAAGTGCACTATAGACAGACCTTAACCTAGAAGTTACTATTTATCCAAAGGTGGTAGTAATTTTTGAAGTTGAAGAGCTCCCACAGTCATTACAGTTTTGAGTGGACCAGTGCATTCCAGACCCAAAGATTGAAAATATAGTTCGGTTGGCACTCTGGTTACGTTTAATGGTTAGTGATGTAATATTGGTTTTAATTACATTGATGTTACATGCATTAATTATATATTGAATGGATTATTCTTCGTTGAGTTGAACCATTAAATTGAATGTCTTTAAAAGTGGCTTGAGAATATGGAGGTCTACATATGCCTCAAAGACCTAGTTTTCTATACTAGGAAAACCAAATCAATAGTTTGGTATTATGCTTTTAAAGCAAAGATTTTTTTTCCCTAAAAGGTATTGGACAATTGATCAATGGCAATAGGATGGATGAGTGTTTCATGGCTATGACCATCGGTTATAGGTTTATTTAGTGTGTTATTTTTGTATTCTGATTAGATCAATTTGGATTGGTTAGGTTGGATTAGTATCAGTTTTGATCAATTCAATACTAAGTTCTCAAACAGTGCAATTATTCTTTGAAAACCTATTTCTGAATATTAATTGATAAATGTTTGGTTTTCAATTGTTTTTGGGCTTATGTGAACAACTTTATATGTATGTCACATTTAATATATTGTGTTTTTCAATAAATGGATTAATTTATGACTGGTCAAACCAAGTGGGAGGATAGAATTATGGATTTTAAGCTGTTTTATGTGGCTCGACCAGTGGGAGGATAAATTCGGTATACTAGGTTGCTAGTGGGAGGATGTTACTAGTAGAAGGTCAGTATACTAGGTTGCTAGTAGAAGAACAAATTCAGTGTAATGTATTGTTTTTCATGCAAAAGAACTATTTTAAGTTTTACATTGATTTATTATTATCATGATATTGTAAAATTTTTATGACTGAAATATATAGTAAATTCATATTCATGTCATTTTGTACTTGTATGTTTTGTTTGAAACACCATATGATGGATAAATATATTAGAATTAAACTGGGTGTGAGCTTTCGCACATTTTATGCTGCACAGTACATTTCTAGGAAGCTATAAAAGGATTGGGTGGAATCCACTAAAGTGGCACATCCTATTCTTTCATAGTTTTTTCAAGCGCAGTAAAGTTGGTGACATTTGCCCAAAAGTGATGTCACCCAAGTTAAAGAAAATATATATATGGAAATGACTATAACTTAAAGGTTTCTAAGCCCATATGTGATAAAAGTAATTGTGTTTTCATAATAAATTTGGATTTACAAGAGGACCAATGCATTCTTAGCCCAAATGATAGGAATGTAGTTACGATTGTGACTCTTGTTTGTTTTATCTGTTAGATGTACATTTATTGTGTAGTTTATCTGCTAGATGTAAATATTAAATTTTCTAGCCCGATTATTTGATGTGTATGTTTCATACCTGAGATTTTTAGGGTAACTTGATTTGGTTTTAGCTCTCAAGGAATCCAAACAGGTGTTCTTGCTGATCAAAGTAGAATCGAAGGGAAATAGGAACAATTTTGTTACCATATTAAGTTTATAATGATTTTAGAGTAATTTTGGAATGATTTTATCTTAAATTCTGTTCTCTGAATTATTTATGTATATTTATGCTTCATTTGTTTGTGTTGTCCCTAGTTGTATAAGAAACACATTAAAGCATACACTTTTGTACATATATTCATCTCCAATGTGGAAAACATAACAGGAATGAATGAAACCCACCAAAGTGATACATTTAGTTTAATTGTGTGTTTCCCAAGGTAAAGGTGATATTTGCTAAAGACGATGTCATCCAAGCTTATCGACCAAGTGTTCAAGAGCCATATTTTCTGACATTTGTGTTATTGAGGTTTTGGATATGTTTAATTAGTGGGAGTTTTATGATCTCATTTAACCAAGGATATCATGGTGGCAAAACCCAAAGTTTAAAGGCGGTGCCTGTTAAGGTTTATTGGCAGTGCTTAGCCAAAGTAATTGACGATAAGTCAAGGTAATTGGAGGTATTTCGTCAGGAGTCGTGATGTATGACAGTATTTAGTCAAAGTCTGTGATTTATGTTGGTATTTAGCCTAAGTCCAAAGAAGTGGTGGTTTATCACAGGCGGTTTGCCAAAGTTTATGATTTATAGTGGTATTTAACCTAAATCCATAGAAGTGATAGTTAGCCATAGGCGGTATGCCAAAGTAAGATGTTAATTCAAGAAAAGAGTGATTTGCCTTAGTGTTGATTAATATCAAAGTTTACTACCTGGGAGGTTTTCAAGGTAGGCTGATCTTTAGATCAGGAAGGGACCTATAAGAAAATGTATATTTCATGTAATCACAAGTATGATATCAATTCCTTATATATATGTTTTCAGGCGATTTGGATTGATAGTTTTCTATTGTTTGTAACATTAGATAGTTATATGTTGTATATTGAGGTGTATTTTCTACTACTGTTCAACAGCAGAGATTATTGATTGGTTCAGAGTTTGTTTGAGTGGTGTTCAGTCTTGAGATTATTTGGCCAGGTGTTAATGGAAAGACATCAGTATCAGGTAGCCCAAGTGGGAGATTGTTAGAACTTTTATGTGGGCTTAACTGATACCGATTGATCCATTGGGCCCAAGCAGTTATAGAACCACTATAATTAGGAAACTCCTAGCTCTTTCCATTGTGAGAGTGGAATAGGGTTTTAGGGATTCTATTATAAATAGAATACTGATGGTCCCTGCAGCTATTACTTAATGTCTTATTGATTTTGGGAGCAAGGCTTTCTCACAAGAGCAAGTACACAGAAAGAGAGGAAACCCTAGAGTAAGAGGTTGCAGAAAATCTCAATAGAAGGACTCTACTTGCGTAGTTCGTCATTGTCATCTTCATGGGAGTAATGTTTAACCACATAGAATAGAGGTTCATGATCTATGCTCATAGGGCTTCTAAACTTACGCAAATATCTATGCTCATGGGGCTTCTAAACTTACACAGGTACTTCTCTATTCCCATTTATGGTTTATGTCATATAAATATGGCAAATCTATATGGTTATGTATTTTAACATGGGAGTACTTTATTGATCTTGGTTTAGGGACTATACCCATGGTTAAATCTCTTTTATGACTCTTGTATTATAAATACTATAGGGTTATTCATATGTTTAATATGGTAATGGATCCCCAACAGTAGGAACCACCACTATGTTTTTTTTGTACTGCAATATGTGCTTTAAACTCTTTGGATGGTCGGTGGGGGTTTATGGAGGAATTTGATGGATCTTGCCGCTGGAATCTCCAATCCATGGACTATTTTAGGAGATTTCAATGTTGTGTGTCATCAAAAAATAGGTGGAGATCCTAATTGGCAAGATGCTATAAATGATTTTGACGCATGCTTGTTTGATGCAGAACTTCTTGACTTGAAGTGGAAAGGAGAATATTACAGCCAGAGCAATTGTCAAAGGGGGGTCCGATAGAATTTGTTACAAGCTTGATTGAGTTCTTGTGTATAATAATGGATGGATAAGTTAAAATATTTTGAAGCTTGTTTTCTTTATCTCGGAATTTCAGACCAATCACATTATTTTTCTATTTTGGAGGAGAAAAATGCTGGCCCTAAACCATTTAGATTCGTTGATGCTTGGACCACTCATAGGAGTTATGAGGAGGCTGTCAAGAAAGTCTGGAATTTTCCAGTTTATAATTTTTTATATCCGATGCTTAGATTTGCCGCTAAGCTTAAAAATGTCAAGAAAGAGCTTAAAATCTAGAACAAGTCCTCTTTTGGTGAATTATTTGAGACTGTTAAGGGTGCTAAAAGAGAATTACTGCAGGTTTAGTCTGTTTAGCCACTTCACTTTATGATCAGTCACTGATTGTTAAGGAAAAGGAAGCTAAGAAGAAGCTGTGGCTGCTTTAAATGTGGAAGATAAATTTTTGAAAGAAAATGCAAGAGTTAAATGGCTTGAGTTGGGAGATGGAGACAAGAAGTTTTTTCATAAGGCATTGAATTGCAAACAAAATAGAAACCATATTCTGGAGATCAAAAGACAGGATGATACTATTGTGGAGGATATTCTGTTGATTAAAGAGGAACCTATTTCCTTTTATAAAATCCTCTTTAAAACTAATTTGATTAATGAGGGTTCATGTCCAAACAATGTTCCCTTAAGAAGGAGGGTCTTATCCTTGTAAGTTTCGAAAAATGGCTGAAGTTAGGAATCACTCTCTTGTTCCTGGAGCAGTATATGCGGACAGGGAAACTAGGGCTGCTGATCGTTTTTGTGAAGAAGGCACTACAGTCCACAACGCTGCTCTTGGCGTTTTCAGGCCAGGCGGCGGCCAGGGAAGTGGCAGCCATTACGGTGGAAATCACAGCGTGGCTGTGGACGATTCTGGTGCGCCAAACTTGGAAGTTAATTAGGGAAGATTCTCTGATCAGCCAATCAGAGAGCACCCTTCCGAAGATGGAGAGTTTTTGAATATGGGCAACACGTTGTTACCAATTCAAGAAAATTCTGGATCAATTCAATTTGTGATCCCTTTGAATAAGGAAACAGTTACCAGCCTAACCCATGAAGGACTCATTCTAACCCAAAACGTTGGATGTAGAGTCGGGTTGGCTCCGACCCAGGCCCGTCTCCAAAATTCAGACTATAGAGAGGTAACAGAATCTCTTTCTGAGTCCCCAAGGGGCAGTTCTACAGCAGGTAGCGTTTTTGGAGAAAAGCATGGCGCTGAGCATGTGATCTCTTCCATCTCGCCAACCACGCTACAAGAAGGAGCGATTGTAATTAATCATGACGAAATTTTAGCTGTTGATGCTCTGCTTAATGCAGCTGAGAAAGTCAATGTGGAGGATGGAAGACGCAGGAAAGAGAAGGCCTTGGTCAGTACGGAGTAGACGAGAAGGTCTGATTGTATTGCCATCGCAACGAAGTAAGGTATGAAGTTCTTATTTTAGAATGTGAGAGGTTTCAAGAAAACCTCAGCTCGTATGGCCCTAAAAAATTTTGTAAGGGAGAAAAATCCGGATTTTTTATGTCTAGCTGAACCCATGATTGATTCATCGATTTTCCCGGTTAGATTTTTTGACAAGATGGGATTTGGTACTAACTTTATATGCAACTCAAGGGTAGGAAAATTGTCAAATCTATGGCTGGTATGGAGAAAAGGTGTTTTAAAGCCTATTATTGTTTCAACTTCGGAACAACTGATCACTGAGGATGTAAATTGGAGAAATAAGCTGGTTAGAATTTCAGTGATCCATGCTAATTGCTTTAGATCAATTCGCAGGGAATTGTGGACAGATTTAGCTGCCGTCAATAATTTAACTAAGCCATGGATGGTGGTGGGAGATTTTAATGCTACTCTAGTCTCGCATGAGAAACGAGGTCCTGGTGTATTTAATTTGGGATCTGCGACTGAGTTCACAGCTATGGTTGATGCATGTCATCTGATTCAACTGTCTTCCCAGGGTATTAAATTTGCTTGGTCAAATAATAGAAGGAGAGGGAATGTGGCAGCTGTTTTAGATAGGGGCTTTTGTAATGAGGCCTGGCTATATCATTTTCAAGACTGTGCGCAATTTGTTCTTCATAGAGAATTTTCTAACCACTGTCCACTATTAATTGTCTCTGAAGCTTATCCAAAACCCCCAAATTGTCCATTCTGTTTCCATAAATTCTGGATGGAAAATGATTGGTTCATGAGAATGGTCGTTGATGCTTGGGATTAGAGAATAGTGGGATCTCCTATTTATGTGTTAACTCAGAAGCTGAAAAGGCTAAAGCCTATTATTCGATCATGGTCCAGGAATACCTTCCCAAATTATGAAGCTGAGCTGGTCAGAACTAAGGAAGCTCTTTCTCAAATTCAGGAACAAATTGATTCCCAGAGTCTTGATGTTGCTTTGTTCGGGAAAGAAGCTGATGCAAAGACTGAGTATCTCTTGGCGCTAAAAAACCATGAGAAATAATTATGGGTAGAGAAATCTAGATTCAGATGGTTGAAGGAAGAAGACAGGAACTCTAAGTTTTTCCACCTCTACACCAAAATTAGAAGAGAAAAAAATTCAATTTGCAGGGTGAAGAAAGAAGATGGTACTTTTGTCTTTGATAGAGCAAGCACTGCGGATTATATGGTGAATTTCTATGAAGATTTTCATAAAAGGTCCCTGTGGTGGACCACTTGGAGTTATTGGACGCGATTCCCTGCTTGATTGATGAAATGGATCTCCTTAGTTTGGATGCTATACCTGGATTGGTAGAAATCAAGAGAGTAGTCTGGGATCTTGACCTTGACAGTTCCCCTGTTCCTGATGGGTTTTCAGGTTTCTTTTTTCGTCATTGTTGGGAGATAATTTCTAGTGACTTCGTCAGTGCTATTAGGTTTCTTTTCAGCTCTGGAAACATGCCAGCAAGTGTAAATAATTCTTTCATGGCCCTTATTACAAAATTGGATGGTGTCAATTCTCTGGATAGATTCAAGCCACTATGTATGAGGAATTTTTTTTGCAAGGTGATTTCAAAAATTTTTGCAACAAGATTATCATTTCTTCTTCCGCGTCTAATCTCTGAAGAGCAGGGGGCATTTTAGCATGGGAAGGTCATTCACAATAACATTGCTCTTGCCTCTAAGTTGGCTAATCTTTTGAATTCTTCCACTAGAGGAGGTGGAATGGGAGCAAAGATAGACATTCAGAAGGCTTTTGATACAATATCTTGGAGATTTATTTTGCAAGTCTTGTGAAGATTTGGCTTCACAAAAAAGTGGATAAACTGGATTTTCCAAATCCTTTCTACCTCCAAGATTTCAATTCTTCTTAATGGAGGCCCAGTGGGATATTTTGGTGTGGAGCGTGGTCTTTGTCAAGGGGACCCTATTTCTCCTCTTTTATTTATATTGGTTGAAGAGGTTCCTTGTAGAGGTTTGAAAAAGTTGCAACAGGAGAAAAAAATCAAATCCTTGCAAGGTCTAAGAGGTGAGACGGTTCCGATTCACTTACTTTTTGCTGATAATATTTTCATATTTATAAATGCTTCTATAAATTATGTTAGAAACCTCCATGATTTCTTGCAAAAGTATCAGGAGTTTTCTTGTCACATATGAATTTAGATAAAAGTAAGTTGTTTATTGGCAGAGTTACTCCTTTGAGAAAGAAAAATATCTCTGAGATCATGGGAATATGCTCTTGCAATTTCCACCAAATATCTTGGGGTGCAAATCTTTAAACGAAGAGTAAAAAATGCCTGTGATGGACAACATCAAAGAGCGACTGTCGGCTTGGAAAGGAAAATTGCTCTCTATGGCTGGTAGAGTGCAATTAGTTTGCTCAGTTATATTGGGTATGCTGGTCCACAATCTCCCTGTGTACTGGTGGCCTTCTTCCTTGATTAATCAGATGAAAAAATCGATGAGAAACTTCATCTGGACAGAAGATGTAGATACGGTGAAATCTGTGATGGTGAAGTGGGATCTGGTGTGTAAACCAAAAGATGAAGGAGGACTAGGTATTCGTAGACTTCGTGATATTAACAAGTCTCTTCTCTACAAACAGGCTTAGTACATTGTTAGGATTTAAAATAAAACCACAAGTGTATAGATTAGTGTAGCTAACGGGTCGAACACAAAGAGAGCAGCTACTTTATTTTAGGCTTCTTCTAATAATGCAAAAGTGAACCGATTAATAGTTTGCTCAGTTATATTGGGTATGCCGGTCCACAATCTCCCTGTGTACTGGTGGCCTTCTTCCTTGATTAATCAGATGAAAAAATTGATGAGAAACTTCATCTGGACAGAAGATGTAGATACGGTGAAATCTGTGATGATGAAGTGGGATCTGGTGTGTAAACCAAAAGATGAAGGAGGACTAGGTATTCGTAGACTTCGTGATATTAATAAGTCTCTTCTCTACAAACAGGCTTAGTACATTGTTAGGATTTAAAATATAACCGCAAGTGTACAGATTAGTGTAGCTAATGGGTCGAACACAAAGAGAGCAGCTACTTTATTTTAGGCTTCTTCTAATAATGCAAAAGTGAACCGATTAATGGTTGTGATCTAATTCTAACTACCGTCCTAAATATATGTATCTAAAATAACATCCAACCATTCGTCATCTAAGAATTTAAATACGCAAGCCACGTAATTAAAATTAAATAAATAAATAACTAAAAATAAACAACCCACGCAATTAAAAAGCTATAAAGGAAAAAAATACTGAAATAAAAATAAAGTAAAAGAAAGGGGATAAAGCTAGAGAGAGGCTCACAAATAGGTTTCTCTACTTAGCCCGAAGGATGCATCATAATATGAGCTTCCCTACTTGACCAGAGAATCACTCTTATAAGGGCTACTCTACTTGGCTTTAGGGAAAGGGAGGCAATTAAAATAAAAACAATAAAATGACGGTTCTATGGTAAGAGGGGCAAAGCCAACATATACACTAGCCATGAACCTTGGGGGAAAGAAAAAGCAATAATGTAAGGACTGAATTTTTTTTTTTTTCTAAAAGATAGTATTATTAAAGAAGAAGAAGAAATACATCAGACAGAAACAAAAAAGACACAGCAGAAATTACTAAGAAAACTTGTAAACTCCACCTTCGGCATGATCATCAACAAAGAAAGCAAGCCACTATCCTAGCAGAATCTAAATCAATGTCTGTCCATCGTATAATTTTCCAAATCATTGACAATATGATTAGAAAAATTTACAGAGAATTTAGAAACGCATGACTTGGATGCCTTCTTTGCCAAAAAATCTACCACAGGATTAGTTTCACGAAAGCAGTGGGATATCTTCCAAGGGATAGATTCCAAATATCAGAGAGAAGAGGCCCATCTTTGAAGGGTGAACCAGGAAATCTGATTGCTTTGAACTGCAGCCACAAATGCAGCTGAATCTGATTTGATCCACACACTCCTAGCATTATAGATCATTGCCATCATGATCCCTTCTAACACTGCTTCGAGCTCAGCTTCATAAATCTTTTTTACACTCAAAAAAATGCTAAAGGAGTCACATACCTAATCCTGACTATTCCTCAGAACACCTCTAGCTCCTACGTTTCCTGGGTTGCCCAGAGAACTGCCATTCACATTGACTTTAATCCAGTTTAAAGGAGGCTTACACCATTGCACCTCGAGGGGAGGGGAGGTGTTTAAGCATTTAATCTCCAAGCCTAGCTTCCTACAACATAAGACATCAAAAGCTGTTTTCACCTCTTCGTTCCTGTTGCTATTACAGAGCATAACTTCCTGACGAATACTTTCAAAAATAAATCTGGCCTGCCTTGCTCTGTTCTCATGGTGTCTTTTATTTCTCTCCCACCAAATGTGGGCTGTAATCAATAAGAAACCCATCTTCCATGGCTTCTTCACATTAATCATGTGCATTTTCCTCTTCCACCACATCAAAAAGGACTCAATGGACTGATGGTCTTTCCAAGGAACCCCAAAACAGTTGAGGAACCTTTCCCATATGGAGACTGAGATGGGGCATTGAAGAAAAATATGGTGTACTCTCTTCAGCAGTACCACATAGATTATAGAGGGATGCCATCTGAATCCCCTTGTGCCTCACTATCTCATCTGTAGAGAGCTTACCGTGCACAAGCCGCCACCCAAAAGTCAAGTATCTTAGAGGGAGTTCACATTGCCAAATCATAAAGTGCCAATGAACCTTGGGTGACTTCTTTCTGATGTCCTCCCATGTCGATGGTGAAGTGAAATTACCAAAGATGATAAAGACCAAGCACACACATCCTCCATGGGCACACTAGGTAATTTTATCTCCTTAATCATTTCAAAGATATTTCTGAGGAGGGAAGAAGAAACTTCAGGAAGCGACCATTCTCCATCTTTAATGAACTGACCTACCTTCGCAGTTGTAAAGAGAGTACTGGAATTTTCTAAATTTAATTCCTCCATAATAGATCGTGGCCCCCACCATTGGTCCTTCCAAAAGTTCACAAGCTGGCCATTTCTAATAATCCAATGCTCCTTGTCACCCACAAAGCCCCACATCTTCCTGACACCTGTTATAATGGAGGAGGGCCGACATTCTCTAAGAGTTCTACCATCCTTTTTGTCAAAGCGAGCTTTGAGAAAAGAGGCTACAGCTGAATTTTCATTTTTCATTCTCTAGACCATTTTACAGAGCATGGCCATATCCGAGTCTCTGAGCGTTCTTATTCCCAGACCACCTTCCTCCTTGGGTCTACACAAAGAGTCTCATTTCACAGTAATCAATCGCATTGTGTCCATCTCCCCAGTCCAGATAAAGTTTCTCATCCATCTCTCCATTATTGCAAGAAGAGACGATGACCACTAGTAAACTGCGAAACTATGGGTAGGCATACCTGAAATAACCGAGCGAACCAATTCAACCCTTCCAGCCATGGATAGTAGCTTGCCTTTCCATTCGGCCAATCTCCCTTTAACCTTGTCCATAATTGGAAACAAGGTATCTTTTTTCACTCTCCCCTTGAAGATATCCACCCCTAGATATCTTATAGGGAAGCTGCCGACCGGGATTCCCAGAGTCTCAGAAATATTCTGCTTTTTGGTTGTAGAAATTTTCCCCATAAACAATTTTCTTTTCTCAAGACTGATACATTGCCCTGAGAATTCTTGATATTTCTGAAGGAAAGCCTTAGAATTTTTGACATACCTCATCGTTGCATTTGTGAATATGAAGATGTCATCTGCAAAAAGAATATGACCTGGGGTAGAAAAGCCTCTAGGCCCCTGAATAGTTTTCATTTTGTTATCAAGAATAAGCTTCTTCAACCCCCTGGATAGGACTTCTTCCGCAATAATAAAGAGCATAGGGGAAATCGGGTCCCCTTGTCTCAGCCCTCTTTTCCCCCCCCCCAAAGTAGCCCTAGGGACCACCATTGACTAGAACTGAAATATTGGTTGACATGAAAATCTGATGCAACCATGCCACCCACTTCTCTGAGAAGCCAAATTTTCGCAAAACCTGAAATAGGAAAGGCCAAGAGATAGTGTCATGTGCTTTTTTAATATCAATTTTCGGCCCAAGGCCACCTCCTCTTGTCGAAGCAAACATCATATTAGCTAGTTCAGATGCCAGGCTGATGTTTGAATGGATAAGTTTCCCCTTCTGAAAAGTACCTTGTTCTTCTTAAATGAGTTTAGGAAGCATGGTTTCTAATCTCATTGCCATCACTTTAGATAAAATCTTACAATAAAAATTCCCCATATAGAGCGGACAAAACTTATCCAAAGATGAAGCACCCTCCACTTTAGGAATAAGAACCAAGAAGTTATTATTGACCCCTCTAGGCATGTGGCTGGTACTAAAAAATAATTGAGTAGCATTACATACCTCCCTCTCCACAATGTGTCAACACCTTCTAAAAAAGGTACTAGAGAATCCATCTGACCCTGGAGAACTATAGGTACCATGGACCTCCGCCTGGGATCTGTCACGGTGCGTGGCGTGTACACCGCTAGGTTCACCCTAATGAGATGAGATGGTATCCCGGTCATCAAATGCCAAGGGGGATACACGTTATAGGAAAAAGGGTGCCACCTAGAAAGGGTCTAGGACCCATAAATGTCTCCCCCAATCAAGGGAGAGAGACTAATGACTCTGACGGATAAGGCTGGTTTGCACCAAGATTCTAGACAAGTGTCAAGTGACAGACTGGGAAGGTGTTAGGCACCAGTGCCGACCTAAGGCGGTCTCTTTTGTTTGATCAAAGTTTGTTTGTACCCTACTAACTAGTCCTAAATCTAGGTCATTGAAAACCCTAAACTAGGTATCTAAGCATGACATGTGAAAACCCTAAACCAAGTGTCTAAATTATGCTAGCTAGGTTATGATGCAAATAATGAAATGATTACGCTAATTAAAATAAGCCTAAATGATTTAATTAATGTATTATGAGTCTTAGATTAAGATAATTAAATAGGCCTAAACCTAGAATTAGTTTAGCAATTTATGAAACCTTAAATTAAACTAATTCAATCAATTGAGCTTGACCTAGATGGATGATTAATGAACTAATGAAATCCTAAATTGAACTAATGGGTTTAATTGAGTCTAGCCTAGATGGATGGTTAATGAAATTATAAAATCCTAAATTGAACTAATTAAAATGATTAAACCCAATCCCTAGTAATTTGCAATAAATTATTACAATCCTACTTAATCTAATTGGTAAAAGGATTTATAACTTAAATGAGACCTAATTAATTTATAAAAGCGAAACGGATTAATTACCTTAAATGAATACATTTTTACTAATATACCTAATCTAGTGTAGGAGGATTAAACTAAACCTACGGTTTAATTAAACTAATCATGAAACCTAATTGCATTAATTATGTTTACCTTGAGCTAATCCTAAGATGAGTTAAACATTTTCAAAAACCTAGTTAAGCTAATGAGAAGAGAATCTTTTAACTAATTAATCTAGTTAATTATCCTATATTAAAAAACTAATTAATTGATTGATTAAAATAAACGAACTACTAGAGGGAAAACGATTGGTAATTACACAAATTTAATAAATTAAATTGAATGAAGAAATCAAATCAGTGATTAAAAAAACTAAATAAATTAACCACAATTAAATAAACAACGATCAAAATGACTAATTAAGTTAACTAAGTTACTTGAATTAATCTAAATTAGTACTACACTAATGCAAGTGAATGTTGAGTACAAAATATAGGAGATAGTAGGAAAACCCAAATCCCCAATAGGCACCTAATGCTCGAACGTTTTAAAGGGCCATACGCCGTCCTAAACTAAACACGCCTAAACTACGTCCTATACATTATTTAGAGGAAATAAAATGAAATCATTTGATTTTAAATTTTAAAATTAGGGAATCCTAAACCTAAGTTCTAGGACAAGATACATTCTGGACTGAAATCAAACCAAAATGGATAAAAAAAAAAAATATAAAAAAGGAGGAAAGATTCCACATAGAAATGAAATAATAGGTTGGGGGGATTACAAATATGGACTATCTAATAGCAAATTAAAGAAATAACAAAAAAGAAAATAAAATAAGAAGGAGAAGAAGAAAAGTGAGTTGCGAGGTTGATTCTGCAGACTTTGGAGGAAGGAAGATGAGAAGAGAAGAAGAAGAAGAAAAAAAGAAAGAGGGGTTGATTGCTGCCGATTCACAGCGAGGAAGGAAAAAGAAAGAAAAAGAAGAAGAAGAAGAAGAAGAAGAAGAAGAAGAAGAAGAAGAAGGTCCAGTTCTTTGCCGATTCTGATGGAGGAAGGAAAAGAAAGAAGAAGAAGAAAGTTGATTCTTTGCCGATTCTGATGGAGGAAGGAAAAGAAAGAAGAAGAAGAAGAAGAAGAAGAAGAAGAGAGGAGGATTAGGTGCGGTCTGGTTCGGTTCTTTGCCGGTTAGGGTTTGACGGAGGAAGGAAAAGAAAGAAAAGAAGAAGGTCCGGTTCTTTGCCAATTACGATGGAGGAAGGAAAAGAGAAAGAAAGAAGAAGAAGAAGAATAAGAAGAAAGTTCGGTTCTGCGATTCTGATGCGAGGAAGGAAAAAGAAAGAAAGAAGAAGAAGAAGAAGAAGAAGAAGAAGAAGAAGGAGAAGAAGAAGAGAGAGGATCGGTGCGGTCGGTTGATTCTTGCCGGTTAGGGGTTCAGACAGGGAAGGAAAGAAGAAAAAAGAAGAAGAAGAAGAAGAAGAAGAAGAAGAAGAAGAAGAAGAGAGGAGGATTAGTGCGGCTGCGGTTTGGTTCTTGGTTAGGGTCTGCAGGAAGGAAAAAGAAGAAAAGAAGAAGAAGAAGAAGGAGGAAGGAGTTAGATGCGTGCATTACGCTATAGGGAAAAGAAGAAAATAAAGGAAGAAAAAAATGGGAAAAATTAGGGCTTGAGATCCTAATCTAAGGGTCTAGATTAAAAGAACAAAAGTAACTTAAAAAACTAAACCAAATCAAAGGTAAACATAAAAAAAAAACAATTAAACTTAATTAACCTAAAAAATCAATTACCTAAATACCTTTAATTGGACGAAATAAATCAATTCATATCTAATGAACAGTATTGAACCCATCTGAGACTAATTAAACATAATCAATCTAAACAAATCAATTATTAAATTAGGAATTAATTTATTATTAAATTAGATAAGCTAGTTCTAACTGCAATTAGGAGAAGAAAGATACCTTAAGCCGGCTTTAATCAAGGAACAAGGGGAGATAACCCTTGTGCTTTGAGCCCCCAAATCGAACAGAACAGGATAAGATCTCCCCGCTCAATGTAGGATTAATATATTAAACTTTAAAACTTGGAGAATATTTGATTTTAGAGGGAAAAAGTTAGCCAAAAACCTTAATGGGGCCATCCTCTCCCAAATTCTCAATTTTTCTCCTCTCCTTTGGAAAAGGGGAAGGACTATTCTTATAGCCTTGGGACTTGGGACAATTCTCTCAAATTTTTGATGTGGGACTAAAAACTAGAGAGGATTGTCCAAAAAGCCTTGCGTTTGGACAAAGGGGTTTGGGCCTGATGGAGGCCGAGGTGCAGCACGGCCTGATGTAGGCCGAGGTGAAGCACGACCTTATGGAGGCCAAGGTGTAGCACTGCCTGATGGAGGCCGAGGTGGAGCATGGCTTGATGGAGGCCGAGGTGGAGCACGGCCTAATGTAGGCCGAGGTGGAGCACGACCTAATGGAGGCTGAGGTGGAGCACGGCCTGTTGGAGGCCGAGGTGTAGCACGGCCTGATGTAGGCCGAGGTGGAGCCGGCTGTTGGAGGCCGGTGAGGCCGGCTGATGGAGGCCGAGGTGGAGCATAGCCTGATGTAGGCCGAGGTGGAGCATAGCCTGATGTAGGCCGAGGTGTGGCACGGCTGATGGAGGCCGAGGTGGAGCCGGCTGATGGAGCCGAGTGCAGCCGGGCTGATGGAGGCCGAGTGGAGCACGGCTGTTGGAGCAGGTGGAGCACGGCTGATGGAGGCCGAGGTGGAGCCGGCCTGATGGAGGAGCTTAGTCCTGTTGGGGTTTGCGTACATGCCTCAGCCGTGCTGAGGAAAGTGACCTATTTTGCTTCATCAGGTGCCATGTGGCACTCTTTGGTTCTCGAGAATGGAATCGCACCGAACTTTGGAGTCAACTTTCGAGAGTCATATCTTTCAAACCGTTTGTCGGAATTCGATGTGTAATATGTCGTTAGAAAGCTCAGTCCGAGCACTATCCAATTATGTGAGACATGATTGTAGTCTCGACCGAGAACCTTTACAAAAATATGCATAAAGTAGGGACCCAGATCATATAATGAAAGAGATAATCGGGCGTCGATTCGCATAGTTCTCGCATCAAAGTGTAATGTCCGACTTGAGGGGACAAACAACAATAATCCACAACATCAAATTCTAATTTTTGAAAACATTTTCTCTTGAAAGTTAATAGCAAAATATGATCATTTTCTACTCTAAGTTTGAAAATTCTCCAAGTCTAAAATATCAACATGTAATCCTTCATATTGTCATCATTAGGGGTGACAAAATTCGGTGTCTGATTGCCCCTCTTTGACGAGACCTATGTAGCGGTGAAAGGCAAAGAAAAGAACACACCATTTTTCACCCTGCCGACATCCGCTCAAGGATGGCGAGGTGCAAATGCAAATGCAAAGCGAGCGATAAGACCAAAGGTAGGAAATGTCGTCGATAACACATGCGAAATCAGGTAGCGTGTGGATGTTACTATGATTAAAAACCTGCAGCGGTTGGTCAATATAGAGTAATGCCCACCTGCGTGGCGTCGAAAGTTTGAGTTTCGGCCGCGTGGTACATCAACTTTGGGATTCTCTGCAGGGGAGATTGTCCTCGCACAGTGATGCTCAGCTGGGATCAACAACGGTGCTCAGTTGTGATACTAAGGATTCTCAAAAAGTTAGTGCGGATAGTCCGTATTGGCAGTCGTTTAAGACTATGAACCTTGGGATTCTCTGCAGGGGATGATCATCCTCGCACAGCGGTGCTCAGCTGGGATCAACAACGGTGCTTGGTTGTGATCCTAAGGATTCTCAAAAAGTTGGTGCGGATAGTCCGTATTGGCAGTCATGCAAGACTATGAACCTTGGGATTCTCTGCAGGGGATGATCGTCCTCGGACAGCGATGCTCAGCTGGGATCAACAACGGTGCTCGATTGTGATCCTAAGGATTCTCAAAAAGTTGGTGCGGATAGTCCGTATTGGCTGTCGTGCAAGACTATGAACCTTGGGATTCTCTGCGGGAATGATCGTCCTCGACACAGGTGCTCATTTGGGATCAACAATGGTGCTCGGTTGTGATCCTAAGGATTCTCAAAACATTGGTGCGGATAGTCCGTATTGGCGATCGTGCAAGACTATGAACCTTGGATTCTCTGCGAGGATGATCGTCCTCGCCAGTGGTGCTCATTTGGGATCAACAACGGTGCTTCGGTTGTGATCCTAAGGATTCTCAAAATGTTGGTGCGGATGATGCAGTATTGGCGGTCATGCAAGACTATGAACCTTGGATTCTCTGCGGGGATGATCGTCCTCACGGAGGTGCTCAGTGGGTCAACAACGGTGTTGGTTGTGATCTAAGGTTCTCAAAAGTTTATCGGATAGTCCGTATTGGCGTCAGTGCAAGACTATGAACCTTGGGATTCTCTCTGAGGGATGATCGTCCTCGCTGCGGTGCTCAAATTGGGATCAACAACGGTTCTCGGTTGTGATCCTAAGGATTCTCAAAAAGTTAGTCGGATAGTCCGTATTGGCGGTCGTGCAAAACTATGAACCTTGGGATTCTCTGAGGGATGATCATCCTCTGCAGTGTGCTCAGCTAGGATCAACAACGGTGCTCGATTTGATCTTGAGGATTCTCGAAATTGGTGCCGAGATGTGTTTGGTTGTGCACCTACATTGGAATTAAAGGAAAACTTGGGAGATTGGATCTCAAATACATGAATAAGGACATGAAGCTTAGAAGTTAGCAAAAACACAAGCTGCATTGAATTTGAGATAGCAATGGTGTTTGAGATGCCATCACATCGAATCCACGAGAGTCTAGATCCAAAAGCCAAGGGGCTTGGAAAAGCACCATCATACGAAGGTTAGTGGTTAGTAAAACACACAAACCCCACGTCTGAAGGGAATGTTGCTAGTAGATTGATCATCATAAATGACAAAGTCTTTTCATTGAAAGGAAAAAAATGGCGCATACTCGCAAGTTTTGAAAGCAAAGGTGGGAGCGACTCCTCGATCGCACGGACAAAAGATCTTCAATTTAACAACCTTAACCTAGAGCGAGCCAAATGGTTCCACGAGGTGCAATGAATTCACCAAACCTTCTTAAAGCCTCATGATAGGCGTGGTACCCACATCCTAGAGCACCAGGTAAACCAATTGATGCATGAAGCGGCGGTATGTAGAAAGGTATGGGATATGTAACAATCGACATAGTCACCAAGTGTTAAACGAGGTGAGCGACTCACCGATGGACTCCCACGATGCTTCACCTTCCTTGAGGACTCGGTCGCTCGAGCCAATTTTTGCATCATGGTAGTTAAAGGTCTGAATTAAGGGTTAGAAATATTGGAAGCAGTTCCAAATGAGCTATGACCAAGGGTTGGACCAATTTGAGGGAATATCATATGATACATCCACCAAAAGCATACTGATTTTTTTTCTCTTGTCATTTGTAAAAGCTAAGAACCCTTTGAGCCAATTTAGAAAATGTAAGGTTGGTCTCTCAGATGACCACGATCATGTCTAGGCCCAAACCTAAACTAAAACAAATGTTAAGACACACATACAAGAAAACTAACCCGATGGTTACGCCATGGGTGAAATCTGGATACTACTTTGGATAGCGACCTCACGAGAGGATCACATGACTAAAAAAAGAGTTAAGCTGAAAGAGGGCTATTGAAAACTCTTGGGAACCGTCGAATAGGAGAGCGGTAGATGGAGTCTTGAGCGGATCAAGACAATTATTTGCAAGGATAGCGAGTTCATGAGAGAAATCATGTCAATCAAAATAGTCACTTTGAAAAAGGACTAAAGATGAAAACTCTTTGGAATCCGCCGAATTTGAGAGGCGGTGGGAAGAGTTCTTAGTGGGACTCGATCACCTCGATGATAAGAGTAGCGAGAAACCATTTATGCGAAAGGGAAAGGGATGGCTAAAATAGAAAATTAGGTCCAACCGCTATGAGGTGTGGGGAAATCGTAGAGCTCGATTTTGACTTTCAAGTGCCTCGTATCCTAAAAATTTAGGAATCGGGTCGGGTAGTTCATGCCTCAAAGGCGTTTTCCTTCATTGCATTCCTTTTTCTTCTTCTTTTTTTTTTTTTTTTTGTTTTGAATGCGGAGGCTAAACATAATACTTTTCAGCTGATCTAAGTTGGTTAGTCTGCAGTTCTTGACCATCAAGATCTACAAAGGCGTATTGCCTTCCACGGAGGATTTCCTTCACATAAAGGGCCACTCCAATTTGGCCTAAACTTGCTTGGGTCATGAATGGGTGCTCTGCTCCTTTAAACCAAATCTCAACTTCCAAGGTGGGTGGACTTTTTTGTTGAAAGCCCTTGCAACTTGCAGTTGATACTTCTTCATGTTGTCCATCGCCTTCATCCTTTTTTCATTAATGAGGTTCAACTCCTCGTACCTTGACTTGAGCCAACCCGCTTCTGGAATCTGACTCTCCATGAGAATTCTAAGAGAGGGGCCTCTAGCTCAACGGGAGGATGCTTCCATCCATTATACTAAAATCTGAGTTGCCCAGTTGGAGTTCTAATAGAAGTCCGATAAGCCCATAAGGCATAAGGTAATTTGTCAGCACAATCATTGTTCCTATCAGCCATCTTCTGGAGTATGACCTTCATGTTTTTGTTTGCCGCTTCAACCGCTCCATTGGTTTGAGGGAGATAAGGAGAAGACATGTGCCTTGCAATCTTGAATTGGTCACACAACTCCTGTGCCTTGCCCCTAAAATGTTGACCTTGGTCAGAAATCACCTCATGGGGCATCCCATGTCGGCAAATGATATGTTCTTGCAAAAATTTGGCTACCTTTGCCGCTGTGAGTTTTGCGTATGACTAAGCCTCTACCCATTTGGTGAAGTAATCAATAGCTACCAACACAAACTCATGCCAGTTCAAAGCTTTGGGGTTAATTTTTTCGATCACATCAATACCCCAAGTGGAAAAAGGCCACGGAGAACTCATCGTGTGCAATTCTGTTGGGGGCACATGGATGAGGTTGGCAAAAATCTGACATTTATGGCACTTCTTCACAAATTCTATGCAATCGGCTTCTAGTGTGTTCCAAAAATACCCTAAGCGGAGAATTTTCTTAGCCAACATATGAGCATTCATGTGAGGCCCAGATTCCTGATGTACTTGCTCCAAGATTATGCATGTGATCTTCATCCACCTTTACCGATTGTACACCATCAAAAGATCGCTTGTACAAAATATCTTCGTGTAATATGAATTGGGTGGCATAACGCCTCGGGAACCTTTATCTCCTTGGGTAGCATCTGCAAGTACTTCCCTCTCGATAAAATCCACAATATGGGTAAACCAAGGCCTACCATCTACCGTCGGGGCATTGACAAAACCTTGATGTGAAGGATGATCTCTCGATCTATAATAAATGGTTGTATTTGCTCACCGAACCAAAATCAACCATCGATCGAGAGTAGCCAAAGCATCGGCAAACACATTATTGTCCCTCTGAAATAGTCAAAACTAATTTACGTGAAGCTGCTTCATTAGAGACTCTACACACCTTGGTATGGTTTTAACTTTTCCTCCTTTGTTTTCCACTTACCTTGGACTTGGCATATGACAATCGGAATCTCGTATACTTCTAATCTTTTGACCCCAATAGAGATGGCTGCTTTCAATCCCATGAGGCCATGGTTTAAGTATCTCCGATACCGATCGATACCCTCGATCGTATCTTAAATTTGAGTCGACCGATCGATACACATCGATCGATACATGAAATTTTAAAATCCTTTCGTATCAATATATATCCTACAATACATAACGATATGCATCAATACACCACCCAAAATACATCGATACGATACGATATGCCTCGATACGACTATGAAAATTATAAAATTAAGGTAAAATGTACGTTTAGGGTATGTATTAGTGCGTATCGGTGAGTATCGGTATGTATCGATTAATGCGTGTCGGTATATATTAGCGCATATCGGTGAGTATCGATATATATCGATCGTATCAATAAGTATCAATACATATTGGTGAGTATCAGTATGTACCGATACAGTGCGCTATGGTCATATAATGGCCAAGATGGGTAATTTTTCAGAAAAACAATATTTTTTAAAGGGTTTTTGTTCCAAAGTTGTTGTCAGCCATATTTCTCTCTAACTAAAGTGGAAATCAAGGTTGGGAACAAGGATTTTACATTTATGGGACAACTACAAACCTTGAATTCTTAGTACGATACCCTCAATTTAGTGTTTATGCATAATACATGTTATTAATAGCTTTTTGAACAAACTATTTATGCAAAGTGTTAAAAAAATGTTTCATATCCATTTATTTTGTATCTTTAGCGTATCTTAGTGTATCTCCGATACGATCGATACTCTCGATCGTATCTTAATTTTACCCATCGATGCCGATACTTTAATCCTTGCATGAGGCAAGCTTCATACTAACCATGTTGTTGGTGCACTCAAAGTCCAACCTATATGCCATGGGCATGTTCAACCCTTCGGGAGTTATAAGTAGAACTCCCGGGTCCATAACCTTTGTGATTGGCGGCTCCATCAAAAAACATTTGCCAGCCCAACCTCATTTCAACCTCATGAAACTATATCTTAGATGCGGAAATATGTCATTCAAAGGCCTCGTATCCGTTGGATGTGCGGATAGATGTTCGGATGACACTACCCTTGATGGACTTACGGGGGACATACACAATGTCGAACTCCACTGAGCAATAACCAGCGTGCTAATCTGCCCGTCAACGTGGGTTTCTCAAAAGATACTTGATGGGATCCATTACGGATACCAAAAAGACTGAATAGGTCAACATGTAATGTCTCAACCTCCTTGTTGCCCAAACCAAAACTGCACAAGTCTTCTCGGGGTTGTGTACCTTGTCTCCCCGTCTGTGAACTTCTTACTAAGGTAATAAATTGCTTGCTCAGTTGCCCATCTGGACCATCTTGAGCCACCATCGATCCATGGAGGTTTCTAATCTGGGGAGATACAACAACAATGGCCTTAGGGAGTAGGGGAATGAGGATTGGTGGGTTTACGGTAGCTCTTGATGCGATCAAAAGCCAATTGGCATTGAGGATTCCACCTCTTAGGTTGATCCTTTTTCAATAATTTGAAGATCGGTTCACAAATGGCTGTTAGTTGAGAAATGAACCGACTAATGTATTGGATCTTTCCTAAAACCCTCAATTTCCTTCTCCGTTTGAGGAGGTGACATTTGTTATTGCTTTGATTTTGGATGGGTCAATCTCAATGCCTCTCTCACTTACCATGAACCCCAAAAAGCATACCACTGTCACCCCAAATACACATTTTGTGGGTTCGATCTGGTTGAATTCCTTGATCCTCTCAAAGAAAACCCTCAAAGCCTTAAAATGCCCTTCTCGATTAATCGACTTGACAATCATGTCATCTACATACACCTCCACTTCCTTGTGTATCAAATCATGCAAGATAGTGGTGGCGGCCCTTTAGTGAGTAGCACCTACATTCTTCAAACCAAAAGGCATCACCATATCTATAAGTGCCCCAATCCGTAGTGAAGGCGTCTTGTCTTTATCTTGGGAATCATTTGGATCTGATTGTAACGAAAACCCATCCATGAATGATAGACGCATGCCCGCAGTATTATCCACTAAAGATCGATGTGTGGTAAGGAAAATTATCTTTGGGGTTCGCCCTATTAATGTCCTATAATCCACACATACCGATCGACCATCCTTCTTTGGTACAACTCGACATTTGCCAACCATTCGGTATACCTCGTCACCTCAATGAACCCTACACTAAGTTGCTTGGCAATCTCCTCTTTTACAATCAGAGCCCAATCCGGACGCATGTGCCGAATCTTTTGTTGGAATGACTTTGCATCAGAGAAAACCTACCTCTGTTGCCTTTCCTTCAGAACTTTCCCCGTTGCTAAGCATATTGATCAAATTCTTCCCCTCATTCTTGTATTTCAACCCTTCATATCTCTTGAAATTTCTATCAAATTTTTGCTTCTTGGCTGCTATCTTTTGTTGGTCCTCCTCTGTCATAACATAACCAAGGCCAAAGCATTGTGTTCACATTGGAGATAAAATATCTGGGTCACCTGTTATGCATCCCTCGGCCCATGCAGAAAATACTTCATTTTAGAAGCATGTTGGTTACTCCGGGGTTGGTGATGTTAAACTCTGTCAAAGCAAATCTCTCTCCGGTGAACTAGGCCCCAAAGTTGCATTAATCTGCCCAACTCAAAACCTCCCAAGCGAACTTGGATGTCTCACCATTGTTACTTTCCCCACATCAACGGATTCCATCATGCTGACCAAGTCGGATTCATGAGCAGTGATCACGCCCTTTGAACAAAAATTTTATCTTTTGGTGAAGGAAGAAAGCCTTGACCTTATGTAACCATGGGCGGCCTAAAATCATATTGAAAAGCAGGAATATCGATAACTTGGAAGTCTACCTCGAATTTTGTCGGTCAACTACTATCACCACAGTGAAAATTCCCAACACGCTCCTCCGTGGTTTGTCATAAGCTCGAACACATTGACTAGATGGTTTCATCTCACTTCATCAAATCCCAAATGTTTAAAGGTCACGAGAGGAAAACATTCAATCTTGACCCATTGTCTACCAATACTTGGGAATTGACATCCTCTGCAATCAATGGTTATGTGTAAACCCTTGTGTGGTTCGAACCTTCAAGAGGGAGATCGGCATCGCAAACATCAATGAGTTCACTGTGCTGCTGACTCCTACTAGGCTCGCTAGTTGTGCGAATCGGTCCCAATTGGAACTTGGATGCTTGCAGAGATTTCAACCTTGCTTCCTGTGGGTAGGAGAGGCCATGAGCAAGCCCCAAATAGATATATTTGCTTGGGTCTTGCAACTACCTCAATACTTGATTCTCGGTTCAATCAACTTATTATTGGTCCACGATCTTTTGGCCTTCTTTGGTGGTTACGTGAGTCCTGCTGCCTTGTAGTTCTTCCCACTTTGAGTTTCTGCTATTATCTCACGGAATGTAGAACTCTACCTGTCGTCGAGACTCTATAAACCTTTGCTCTGCTGCAATCCTTCCCGAGGATAATGATATCATAATCCTCATTAGCTTCATGTTTTCTGCATTTAGTTGAAACCAAGATTTGGTGTATAAGTCTCAAAATCAGATTCATCATACAGGCCATTGATCTCATCTTCCTTCAACTCGACTCTACGGCTCCTTCAAACTAGAAGTGACAACATCAGCCGAAGGGAAAGTAAATCCGCTAAGATCTCGGCGTTGGTTAGCCTCTGCAGCTACTCTTCACGATAGAGAAATGATAAGGGAAGTCGGGTCAAAATTTCTAAATCTTCCTACAAGGCGTTAGGCGTTCGATCTTGAGGAAGGGATTTGTGGCAACATTGGGTCGTTTGACCCAGATTTCAAACTTCTTTGCATCAAGCAGATCTTAGATTGCCTCCTGCAACATGTAACATCTATCATTGCGTGACCTTGCGAGAATGGTAGTCACAAAACAAGTTTGGATTGAACCAATCGAGGTTTCCGCTCGAGTAAGGTCTAGGCTCGGCTTGACTATAAGACCGACTGAAACAAGCGATTCAAAACTGAACTCAAAGAAGTCCCCAAGTCGGTGAAGCGCCTTGAGGTCAGGGAGGGCGGGGTTGCATCTTGCTCAATCATAAATGGCGTTGACGGAGTAGGCAAGGCCGGCGTTAATGGGAAGAATCGCCATCGTGGCATTAGACCTGAATTCCTCTGTTGGGTATGGGTTTTACTGCTGCTACTAGCCTCCTTAGCAAGTTTGCTATACTTGGGGAGCTTTTCTTGGGCGAGGGCATCTTAGACCTCTTTGGGCTGCCATACGAGTCCATCAAATGTCAATATTGCACGGCCAAACAACACATCCTTGTAGGGACCACACACCGACCTCATGATCATGGCAATCTGATCTAGCTCACTTGGTGATCCTCATCATGGATGCTTTGTCGAAAGCGCCTCAAATACTCGATGAACCCTTCATTGGCATTTGCCTTGTCGTTTCAATTCTCTTCTTATTAATTCCACTTTAGTATTATAGCCATACTGTTTGGTGAAAGCTCTCATAATGTCCTCCCAAGTGCGAGAGGATGCCTTGTCTAAAGACATAAGCCAATGGTGAGCCCTTTGGTTAGAGAATTGAAAAGCTTGCCCCAACATTTCATCTGTGAACCTCTTTATCCTCAAGCTGTCCAATGAAAGACTTCAAGTGGAGTGCAGGGATCCCAGTTCCATCAAACTTGTCACATATCCACTTGAACCTTTACGGCAAGATTGCGGGGAAAAAAAGCATAGCCCTTGATTATCAAAATTTGGTCTTACGCCCTTTCATATTCCTTATAATGTGCTCCAAGCGGTTGACTGATCCTTCAATTCCTTTTTCTCTTGATCCTCAAGCGCCTGGCGGTAGGAGCATTGACAAAAGTCATACTCATCCTCGGTCGGGTAGGGGGGTTGGGGAACAAACCTAGGAGTTTGAGGTGACTCGTTGATCTGGAACCTCTTCCCTTGAGTGCGACCAATGTGTGCGTACCACCTCTGAGGGTTTGGGCCCTCATTTCCTCTAGCTGGCCATTCGACCATCCATGTTATCCAAAGGTGGTTGTGGAGGAATGCGCCATCGAGAACCACTGAATGATGGTCAGAGGTTGCTAGGACAATTCAACTAATTGGGGATGAGCGAGAAAGGCTGATTAGGGTAAGATGTTGGCGGCCTTGTAGACAGGAAAAGGATAAATATAGGCGGTGAGATAGCAACACACAACACTCTCCTACTTGAACACAAGACTAGCCAAACATACGCAAGCAAGGGCGACCAGACCAAACAAGAGTTAGCTCAAATGAGAGTGGCATCAACTTAGCGGCATACTTAAAGAAGTGTGCCTAAGTTAAAGACTCTCAAGTGATGGATCAAGCAAAGGTGGTTCTTATAAGAACACTTATGTAGGCGACTCTACCTGAATCAATCCCCAAAAACCGTGGTGGGCCAATTTGGGTCCACCGTTAACATCGAGATAGCATGTGAAACCTTTACGAGTTGAGACCTTTACCACATCGGATGGTGGTGTTAGCATATATACGGTACCAATCATACAGTGCGATTGTAAGAATCAACAAGCTGGTGTAGTTATAAACACTAGCACCTTTAATGTTAATGATAAATCCAATCCTTCCATTGGTGGATGGTAGATTAAGACAGTAAAATGACTACAAGGAGTTCCAACATGAACCGCAAACAATATTACATTAGTTGTGTTGATCCTAGTCATTGGTTCTATGTCCAAGTACATGATGCATGTTGGCTAGGTTTAGGACCGGAAAGGCTACCTTGACGGGACCGATATACCTATCACCCGTATACGGAATGAATCGAGGCACGTGGTCCCTTTGATACACCAATAGAATAGCTCAAGCATATCGAACTCAGTGTTAACCAATTCGTCTCTTTGGGCACACCTAAATGTGTGATCTCCTCAAGCAGAGTAACACCCTCGGCAATAAGTTCCGTATTCCAAACCTAAATGGTATGGTATCAAGGGTGTGATGTAATGAGGGCCTAAACATATATAAAGGGACCCGATAGCTACACCGCGGGGTGAATAAGGGTAAGGCATCTTTGTGCTCAATGCAAGAAGTGTATGCGGTGATGAAAAGTGAAAAAAAACATGTCAATATACAACAATAAGGTACAAACAAAGCTATACAAACAATGGTCAATCAAAAGTCGACATCCCCAACAGTAGCCCTTGTGGTACCATGGACCTCCGCCCCTGGGATCCTTTTCTGATGCGTGGCGTGTACACTAGGTTCACCCTAATGAGATGAAATGGTATCCCTGGTCATCAAATGCCAAGGGGATACGTTATGGGAAAAAGGGTTCGCCACCTAGAAAGGGTCTAGGACCCATAAATGTCTCCCCAATCAAGGAGAGAGACTAATGACTCTGACAGATAAGCTGGTTTGCATCAAGATTCTGAAAAAGTGTCAAGTAATGGATGGGAAGGTGTTAGGCACCATCTGCCGACCCTAAGCCGATCTCTTTTTGTTTGACCAAAGTTTGTTTGTACCCTACTAACTAGTCCTAAATCTAGGTCTTGAAAACCCCAAACTAGGTATCTAAGCATGACATGTGAAAACCCTAAACCAAGTGTCTAAATTATGCTAGCTAGGTTATGATGCAAATAATGAAATGATTACGCTAATTAAAATAAGCCTAAATGATTTAATTAATGTATTATGAGTCTTAGATTAAGCTAATTAAATAGGCCTAAACCTAGGATTAGTTTAGCAATTTATGAAACCCTAAATTAAACTAATTCAATTAATTGAGCTTGACCTAGATGGATGATTAATGAACTTATGAAATCCTAAATTGAACTAATGGGTTTAATTGAGTCTAGCCTAGATGGTTGGTTAATGAAATTATAAAATCCTAAATTGAACTAATTAAAATGATTAAACCCAATCCCTAGTAATTTGCAATAAATTATTACAATCCTACTTAATCTAATTGGTAAAAGGATTTATAACTTAAATGAGACCTAATTAATTTATAAAAGTGAAGCGGATTAATTACCTAAAATGAATACATTTTATTAATATACCTAATCTAGTGTAGGAGGATTAAACTAAACCTACGGTTTAATTAAACTAATCATGAAACCTAATTGCATTAATTATGTTTACCTTGAGCTAATCCTAAGATGAGTTAATCATTTTCAAAAACCTAGTTAAGCTAATGAGAAGAATCTTTTAACTAATTAATCTAGTTAATTATCCTACATTAAATAACTAATTAATTGATTGATTAAAACAAGCGAACTACTAGAGGAAAATGATTGGTAATTACACAAATTTAATAAATTGAATTGAATGAAGAAATCAAATCATTGATTAAAAAAAACTAAATAAATTAACCACAATTAAATAAACAACGATCAAATGACTAATTAAGTTAACTAAGTTACTTGAATTAATCTAAATTAGTACTACACTAATGCAAGTGAATGTTGGAGTACAAAAGATAGGAGATAGTAGGAAAACCCAAATCCCCAATACGCACCTAATGCTACGAGCCGGTTTGAGGGCCAGCCACGCCCGTCCTAAACTAAACACGCCCTAAACTACGTCCCATACATTATTTAGAAATAAAATGAAATCATTTGATTTTAAATTTTAAAATTAGGGAATCCTAAACCTAAGTTCTAGGACTAGATACATTACAGACACAAATCAAACCAAAATGGATAAAGAAAAATAAAATATAAAAAAGGAGGAAAGATTCCACATAGAAATGAAATAATAGGTTGGGGCATTACAAATATGGACTATCTAATAGCAAATTAAAGAAATAACAAAAAAAGAAAATAAAATAAGAAGGAGAAGAAGAAAAAGTGAGTTGCGAGTTGGTTCGCAGACTTTGGAGGAAGATGAAGAAGAAGAAGAAGAAAAAGAAGAAAGAGGGATTGATTCTTTTGCCGATTCGTGAGGAAGGAAAAAGAAAAGAAGAAGAAAGAAGAAGAAGAAGTAGAAAGTTGGTTGCTGCGATTCTGATGGCGAGGAAGGAAAAGAAGAAGAAGAAAAAGAAAAGAAGGAGGATTAGGTGCGGCTGCGTTGGTTCTGCCCGGGTTTGGGGGGGTTCACGGGAAGGGAAAAAGAAAGAAAAAAAGAAAAAAAAGAAGGTTGGTTCTTTTCGATTCGATGGGAGGAAGGAAAGAAAAAAAAAAAGAAGAAGAAGAAGAAAGAAGAAGAAAATTGTTGCTGCATTCTGATGTGAGGAAGAAAAGAAAAAAAAGAAGAAGAAGAAGAAGAAGAAGAAGAAGAAGAAGAAGAAGAAAAAGAAGAAGGGGAGGATTAATTTTCGGTTGGTTCTTGCCGGTTAGGGATTGGGGAACAGGGAAGGAAAAGAAAAAAAAAAAGAAGAAGAAGAAAGGAAAAAAGAAGAAAAGGGGGGTTAGGTCGGCTGCGGTTGGTTCTTTTCTGGTTGGGGTTTCGACAAAGAGGAAGGAAAAAAAAAAAGAATAAAAAAAGAAGAAGAAGAAGGAGGAGGAGTTAGTTGCGGGTTCGCTATAGGGAAAAGAAGAAATAAAGGAAGAAAAAAAGGGGAAGAAATTGGGGGGAATCTAATCTAAGGGTCTAATTAAAAAAACAAAAAGTAACTTAAAAAAAAAAAACCAAATCAAAGGTAAACATAAAAAAAAACAATTACACTTAATTAATCTAAAAAATCAATTACCCAAATACCTTTAAATTTGGACCCAAATAAATCAATTCATATCTAATGAACCGTATTGAACCCATGAGACTAATTAAACATAATCAATCTAAACAAATCAATTATTAAATTAGGGAAATTTAAATTTTTTATTAAATTAGATAAGCTAGTTCTACGCAATTAGGGGGAAAAGATACCTTAAGGGCTTTAATCAAGGAACAAGGGAGATAACCCTTGTGCTTTGAGCCCCAAATCGATTGAACGGATAAGATCCCCCTCAATGAAGGATTAATGTATTAAACTTTTAAACTTGGAGAATGTTTGATTTTAGAGGAAGAATTACCAAAAACCTTTGGGGCCCTCCTCTCTTCCAAATTCTCAATTTTTCCTCTCCTTTGGAAGGGGAAGGGCTATTCTTATAGCCTTGGGACTTGGGACAATTCTCTCAAATTTTCGATGTGGGACTAAAAATGAAGGATTGCCCAAAAAACCTTCTTTTTGGCAAGGGGTTTTTGGGCCATGGAGGGCCAGTGTGCTGGGTGTGGAGGGGAAATCGCCCTTATAGGGGCCGGGGCGGCCCCGCTTTTGGGGCGGGGTGGAGCACCGGGGTGGAGGCAGTGGACCCGACCGATGTAGGCCGAGGTGGGCCGGGATTGGGGGGAGGTGGGCACGGCCCGGGGGGGCGGGGCAGCTGCGATGTAAACCCAGGGGAGATTTTTGGGGAGGGGAGGCCGGCTGATGGAGGCGAGGTGGAGCCCGGGGGATGTAAGCCGGGTGGGCATGGCCCGATGTAGGCCGGGCGGCCGGGCCCGATGGGGCCGGGGGGAGCCGCGATGGGGGAGTGCCGGGGGGCAAAAGGCCGGGGGGACCGGCTTTGGGGCCGGGGGGAGCCGGCTTTTGGGGAGGGGCGGCCGGCTGATGTAGGGGGTGAGGCATGGCGATGGAGGCGTGGGCCCGGCGATGGAGGGAGGTGGAGCCTGCCTGATGGAGGCGGAGGCCATGGCGATGGAGGTGGGGGGACCTGACTTGTGGAGGCCGGGGGGGGCCCTGATGTGGGGCCCGGGGGGCACCGCTTTTTTGGGGGCCGGTGGGGCCCGGCTGATGGAGGCCGGGGGGCCCCTGATGGAGGCGGTGGACCCGGCTGATGGGGGGCTCATCTGTTGGGGTTTCGTCATCCCCACCCGGGGTTTTTAGAAAGTGACCTATTTTGCTTCATCGGGGCCATGGGGCACTCTTTGGTTGCTGGGAATGGAATGCATTTTGAACTTTGAGTCAAATTTCGAGTCATATCTTTCAAACCGTTTGTCGAATTGACGTGTAATATTCGTTAAGGGCCCAGCACTACCCAATGATGTGAGACACAATTGTAGTCTCAATCGGGAAAACCCTTTAAAAAAATGCATAAAGTAGGGACCGGATCATATAATGAAAGAGAGAATCGGGGAACGGTTTTTGTATAGTTCGCATCAAAATGTAATGTCCCGGGGTGAGGGGGCAAACAACAATAATCCACAACATCAAATTCTAATTTTTTAAAACATTTTCTCTTTAAAGTTTATAGCAAAATATGATCATTTTCTACTCTAAGTTTGAAAATTCTCCAAGTCTAAAATATCCAACATGTAATCCTTCATATTGTCATCATTGCGGGGGGGATAAAATTGGTTTTCTACAAGAACTTGGGGGTCAACCCCCACACCCCCCTTTTTATTTGCATCCCCCGGGATAGAGTCCAGTTGAGATATCTCTTTGTAGAAGAACCAAGGAATATTTTCCCAGCTCGCATGCTTTTGGGGGTTGGGGTTTTTGTAAAAACCTCATAATGCACAATAAAACACCATTGGTCCACCTTCCACAGATCCATGGGGGTTCTTAAGATATCTAAAAGTGTTTCTAAGTCTTTTCATTTTAGCGACATATGAAAGAACTTGAAAATTTTGATCACCCTTCATCCACGGGTTTTTGCCTTTTCAGCTAAATTTTTTTATTTGGGTTTTCAATGCTTTCACTAGGGTTGTCTTAGCGTCACTTCAAAGCAAATAATTGGTCATCTAGACCATTGGCTTCAATGCTTTCTTCACTGCATTAAATTTTTTTTTGCATTTTCCCCGGGTCTATCAAAATTAGGGAAGGAAGTTTCAAGCCCAATTCTTAGAACCCCATCAATCTCTTTAATTTATACATAAGAATAGAGATTGGTTTCCCCCAAAACCCATTCTCCCAAGGGGCCAAACCCAAAATTTTAAAAAACCACATGCTCCATCCGGGAAATTGGGTGAACCGAAAGGACAATTTGAAGGCGATGGCATATATCTGAAAAATCAAAATAGGCGCTGGGGCGAGGCTATTAGGGGGCCCCCCGGGACAGTCCGAAAATGGGTGATCCATTCATCATTGTAAAAAATTCTATCAAGCCTTTTATAGACATTCCCTCTGGCGATTATTTGACCATTAAATTTTCTCCCCCGGAAATTTTTAGCCATTGCACAAACATGAACCATGGCACCAAATTCAAAGGGGCCCCGGGCTAAAAAATTTCCCTGGGCCTCTTTTTCATGGGATTATAGGGTAGCATTAAAATTTGATAATAGCCCAAGGTAGGGCGAGGATTTCGATTACCGAGGGCAACCCCCGAGATCTTCTACAAGCTCTAAAGCTACTTGCATGGATGAATTTCTGGGCCACTCGATCCCAAACAAGAGATATCGAGATATGTTATTCGACTCATAAATAATCAAGGGGTATTTGGGGGAAATTTCCCCCCAAAAAATCCATAAATTTGGGACTTTCCCCCAAAAAGGGGGAATTTTTGGGTAACATCCCCTTTTTAAAACCCCAAATTTTAAAGAAAAATAATTTGGGGGGGAAAGGTTACCTCCACCATCGCTCAACAATACAAAGAAGATCGGGGTTCTTATCCTTTAAAAATTTATGAAGCGTTCTAAAACCACCTTCTTCACTTTAAAAACGCTAATGAGCATTAGAAAACTGCTCCCCTCCATAATAGACTTTCCCCCTTTTTTGGGACCGACTCTACTCTATTAAAGTGGGGCAATCTTTTTTACCCTTGGTGCTTTAATCATTCTCCTCCATAATTTGGGTTGGGGGGGGGGGACACAATGTGCTCAACTCCCCCCCAAGCGTGACCCCGACTTCCCGATCCTCGTTACTCAATCCATCCTCCAAGGCCAAAATAATAAAGAACCTTCTTTCTAGGTCTCAAATTTGGGCGGTCTCCCCCATATTGTTGTTGGTCTATAAAAACTCCACATCATTCTCTCTGTGTGCCTTCCTCCATATATTCATTGAGAGTCACCATCGAGATAAATGGGTATGATGGTCAGGCCATATCCATCATCGCCAATGGATTTATCCACCATATTTGGACTATGGCCC
>CM040970.1:30531057-30561387 GCA_022985045.1 Macadamia tetraphylla
CGCAAACTACCATCCTTCTTCTTGACAAACAACAGGGCACCCTCAAGGTGAAACACTTGGGCGAATAAACCCCTTTTCCAATAGTTCTTGCAATCGATCCGCAACTCCTTCAATTCAGCCGGTGCCATCCTATATGGAGCCTTAGATACCGGAGCTGCCCAGAGTCAAGTCTATGGCAACTCCAACTCCCTATCGTGGTAAATGCATCAGATCATCTGGGAAAACATCGGGAAACTCTTTAACCACCTTTACTTCTTCTAGAGGTGTAACTCTTGCATCAACATCGAGTACCGAGGCTATGAAACCCTGACATCCACTTTCTAGCAATTTTACCGCTTGGAGAGCGGAGACAAGGACCTTCCTCACCCTTTTCATTGTATCCGCTCAGATACCCACTCTTTCCCTTCACATCGTTACCTTAATCAGCCTTTCCGACAGATAACATTAGCTCGATGAGCCGATAACCAATCCATACCCAATATAACATCAAAATTTGATATTGAATTTAATGAGTTGTGCATCAAAGTTCTTCCCCTAATCTCCACTGGCATGGCCCATACACTTCCTTCAATCAGCAATTTTACCAAGAGGGCATACTAACAATCATTCCATGGTCTAGGATCCGGTGACATCCCAAGTTTCTACAAATCTTTAGATGCGAATGAATGAGTAGCTCCTAATCAAATAAAACATAGGTCGGTATGCCCGATATGGGTAGGATACTTAGTATAACAATGTATATAATTTCAGCAGTCATCAATATTAATCATAATGAACTTTAATTTAAAATGTACTCATAACTCTGATTAGCCTCCTTTCCTGCTGATAGGGCATACATCCTTCCTCGCTGTTGACGCCTCGAGGTAAGGGAGGTCGTACGCAGAGGGTCGACCGGAGGGCAAGGCTGGTCTGCCCGGGCCTTTCGGATAATGCCCATATGAATGGCAATTGAAGCAACGAATCGAGATGTCGGAATCGAGGGGCCCTCGCACTTGACCCTGCAGATGGAGGTCGAGGTGGCCTTGGAGCTGAGGTGCCACACCAGTGTTCGGGCTAAAGAAGTAGAACCAACCACCAACTGCCTAGGAGGGTAGCCGATGGCCTATAGGGCTGCCTACATAGGCCTGTAACCGTAGGATCCACGGTATGCTTTGGAGAAATTTCCCATATCCGGAATGGGTTTGTTCTTCCACGCCCAGAGTGAGGGACTGCTCACCCTTTTGCTTGTCTTCCATGGTCTTGGCCTTTGTACTATCTCGCCATATTCGATCAAATCCAAGACCTCAAGCATCGACCCAATAGATGCCTTTAGGCCTTTTAGGAACCTCGCTACCTTTTCCTCACCGTCCTCATATGCCTTGGGGCAAAATGGAACAAACTCTAATTGTGTTGGTACTCAGGACGTCTTACCTCCTTGAGTTAAGGCCATGAATCAGCTCCTTCCGGTCTCTCAAATCACGGATAATGGTTATCCAAGAACAACTCCTTGAACTACTCCCAAGTAGGTTCTGGATGAGCAGCCATCAATATGGGTTTGGAGGCTTGCCACCAAGAATTTGCCTCTTTCTTGAGTTGCAACCCACAGCAAATAAGTTTCTGGGCATCCGTGCACTCAAGCACCTCAAATATCTTCTCCAACTCTTGGATCCATTGATCCGTTCCGAGGATCACTCCCCACCTTAGAGAATACCGTGGTAAGTTCCTTCTGAATGACTCCACTACCCTTGACGACATTACGTCACGGAAGTTAGGAGCATAGACAGATAGTAGGAGTATGGAAGAGGCATCCCATGCTGAGGAACACCGAATGGTGGGATTGGAGGTGTACCCACCACTTGTGGTCCTGTTCCCGACCCTACAGGTGGGTCCTGCGGAGTGAGTACCCGGGGAGGTTGACCCGGTTGAGAAAAGTCCAACTGCTGTCGGATAGCACCATAAATGCTTGCGCTGTCAAGCATTTGTTGCCGGAAAGCTTGTTGGGACCGTGAATTATCGTAGCAACATCTCCTGTAATGACCGTGGAGGGTCCGAAGGTAGTCATAGGTGGGTCCCCATGTGCCCCACCCCACCAAGGGTCTCGGAGGTAGTGGAGGTGAGGTATGCCCCACGTAACGAGACCCTTCGGGATTTTGTGGTCGATCGACCTAACGAGGACCCCGCGAGGTACCTCGGCATTACTACGGATCTAGTACGCACATCGTATCCTCGCACTGAACATATCACACACCATATTGGTTAAACACCATAGAACTGATTTAGGCACACAATCATATGCCATTACATGAGGTGTTGTAGTGTATGATTGCCTGTAATTAATCATAGCTCAATTCCAAGATACAGTAAAGTCCACTGATACATGCCAATGGTCCCATTTGACCATAGCATACTAACTCAGGAATAATATCAATAGTGAAAATCAATGTAATCATACTAGGAGGTGAGAAGGAAGAAAAGAAGGAAAATTTTCAAAATTTTCAAAATTTTCCCAACTGTCATAACCGGTGGGATGAACCGCTGGTAGGGGCTCCGGTTATACCCGATCTTATCGCCTCTAACTCATGGGTGGCACGGCGGGTAGGAGCCCACGGTTATACCGCGGTTTTGCCCAGAAGAACACGTACAGGCCCTACAGACCCTGCTCACTTGTCTCTTTCCCCATCTCCTTCTCTTCTTCCTTTCTTCCTTGGGCGATCTTGGAGGTCTCCTCGGCGCTTCTACTCATGTAGTCTACTCACCCACTCGGACTTTAGAGAAGAGTTAACTCACCCTCATTCAAGTAGGTTCCTCCATCTTCCTTTCTCAGAATTTCCATTTGTATAGAATGCATGAATAGGGTTTACTTTCTAGGCTTTCTTTCCATATTTTTCACCATAGAATAGTCCTTCCATGTGTTTGTGATGATTCTACTGTAGTCATTTATAGCTTATAGGAATTTTATCCCTTCATTCGAAGAAAACCCCAATTTGTGCCCTAGGTTTCCAAATTTTGGGGATTTCTTAAATTTTTGATCCTTTTCTCCAATTGATGATTCCCTTGTGATGCATTTCACTGCTTTGTGCTTGATATGCTTTAGATTTCATGAATCATCCATTATGCTTGGAATCCCCATGTATTTCCATGAAAATCCCTATTTTTGGCATTGGTTTCCTTGATTTTCATCCATACTTGCATTCATAAAACTCCATAGTCTATTTGGGTATGTTCTTGCACTTTCATGATCCCGCATTACGGCATTTTTTCTAGACCTAGGGTTTCAAGCTATTCTCCATGATGTTCAAATTTGCACAATGGACTTGAATTCCCTCATTTTATTTATGCTCGTTGCTTTTGTTCATCCTACTGCTTTTGGCATGTTTCTATCGTTGTCAACTACCGTGCATCGTGTCATAGGTTTCCTATCGCTCCTAGATTGTTGCTGCTCCTGCTTTGCATGAATTGGGTTTAGATTTCCCTTTTAAGGTCATTGCCTTTTCCTTCTCAGACTAATCCTTACTTTCCTTTCTTATTGCCGTGATGTCGCCACGCACCGCAAGGGACCATCTTCCTCCGGCGTTAGACGCAAGACCACCGCTTTAAGCGGAAAAGCGGAGACCAGCTCTTCAGCTCCTCGCAGCGGAGACTCAGACTGCCATCCCGACCCTTCAGACTATGATGAGGAGCACTTCTCGGCAGAGGTCTGCAGCCAACCGCCCAACTTCTTGAAGGGGTCGTGTTGATGGAGAAGACCGTGGTAGTCGAGGACTTCCACAAGGCTAGGCTTCAGAGAGGTTCTCGATTGGGCGGGACTCTATACTTCATGTGGACCGACCATGCTACGAGCAGCTCGTCCTCGGTTCTATTGTAACCTGGAGGTGTCAGATCCGAGGGGAGTTCACCATCGCAGCTTGGTGAAGGGAGTGGATATCCAACTGACGGTAGGCACCTTGGCCAGTATCTTGGGTATATCGCACAGACACCGATACTACAGCCCCCTGGGGTAGGCCTCAGGACCGCTCATGAGCCGAGACACCGGACTTCATCTACGAGACCATCTCAGGCAAAGCAGCGCCTCGAGTCCGAGACATCCTTCTACCCCGAGGTTCGCTCTATTCGCCGGCTGATCCAGCTTCAACTCGCTTCCCCAGAGGAGGTCATCGGAACTGTGGGTTTCATGGCTGCTCATTGCATTTTGCATCTTTACGGCCGCAGAGGGAGGCGGCGAGCACTTGTGCCTTCCCTATATTATCCTCAGAATGATGGAGCACCATACTTCCCACCCAGAGGATGGAGGATTTCCTTACGGCAGGATCCTCACTAGGATCTTCGAGTTCTTCGGGGTGGATCTGAAAGGTGAGGAGGGAAGACTCCGCTAATAGGTTCGATCCGAGAAACCTCCCAAGATGGGTCTGCACCCTCATGGATTCACCTCCTAGATCAGGAGCTCAGAGAGGTAGGGGTAGGAGGGCTGCCCCTATGGAGGATGTCCCCATGGAGGAGGAGTCCAGTGAGGAGGATGAGGACTACGTTCCTCAGGACGAGGAGGAGGAGCTGATGGTGGCAAGATCCCAGGAGGCGCCTCAGAGTCGAGAGGTCCCGGTTCTTCTAGAGCTACAGCCCACCACCGGGAGTGGTGCCTCGACTTTGAGGGCATGTCGTCCTCCATGCGGGCCTTGCAGGATGGCGTGTTCAGACATCGAGGCGGTGGAACATTGTATCCAAAGGCACCACCTTGGAGGATTCCTTCCATAGGCTGGGTCAAGACTTGGACACCAGGGCCAACGCTATCTCAGCAGACTATGGCCGGCTTCGGAGGGAGGTACGGCTGGTGAACGCGAGGTTCAATTATTACGATCACCGCTTCGACGCAACCTGTGCCTCCAATGAACGTGGTGATCATCGACGACGATGACGACGACCAGTGAGGGCTTGGCTCGCCACACTAGCTGTTTATCCATTTTCTCTTTTTGTAGACATTGTATATTTATTTCTTCTCATTCCTTGTAATTGAATTGTAACTTGATTTCATTTATGGAATAAAATATCTTTGGATAGTGGATTTTTGTGGTGTTTTCATATGTGGAGTGCTTGTGTGATTTTGTTGTGATGTGTTGTGCCATCTGTGATCTTTATTATATTTATTATCTGTTGTTTATCAGGTATTTGTGTAAAATTTTTTGGAAATCCCATTTTACGCCATTATGCTGCCGAAATTTCATCGAAATAGTACTCTATAGGTTACATCACCAACTTAATCCCCTTTTTATCTATACCCACGCATGCCATGAATGCAATATATATAAATGCAATCCCTTTTTATACTTTCTTTCTTTAGCTTTTAATCTTTAAAGCTTTTATATAAGCCCAACCCCATTTTCCTATTATAGAGTCTACGGGATTCTAATGGTATGCTGTGAGTGGAGCAGAGCATCACGCCTCGATACCACCGCTTGTCACACCCGCTCAATTTAACCGAGCGGTGACCGAGTTAACACCGTTAACCCAAACTCGCCAGATCATCGATACTATATTCCACCACAAGATACACACACTAACACAAGCTCATCGATCTGGAAGACTAAGTTTTACCCGTGAATAAATCCCATATACTTGATACCGAATGGTGATACAATAATTATATACATTTGGGTCAAGGCATGATATATACAAAAAGAATAAAATTCAAATATCAAGTATATACAGAAATCCTCAAAACAATCAGAGTGCATACTGGCTCGGTCTCAAGGTCGGAGCTCAGCCTGCATCAAGGGTTGTGCCTACTAAGCATCACACGAAGAGCTCACTGGCCTCTAAGTGGAGCTCAAGACGGCCTCCAGGTGGAGCTCACTGCCTCGAATCGCCGTCCAAGACAGCCTCTCGACAAGCAACAAGACCGTGTCTAACTCCTCAGGGTCCACCACCTCTTCAGAAACTCGACTGTGGGACCCACCCCATGCTCCTCGATGCATGACCTGCAAAATCATCTAAAAGGGGTGTACACGGGATGAGCTCACTAGCTCAAGATAGAAAGGTGGACCACACAACATCCACACATCACAACACATCATATGCACTACATGCCATGCTATTCATTTTAAATCACATCCACCTAAGCAACATTACTAAGTCCTTGGTTTTAGTGCTACTACAACCACAAAGGCACGATACTCCTGCACGAGCCGAATCCCTCCCGCTGACATCGCCCATAGGGCTGTTGGAGAAGGCCCACCGTGAGTACTCGAAAAGTAAAGACAATGCACTCCATCGCTCTCAATGTAAATGTAAATGACTGAAAATAAAGGTGCCGACTCCAGAATTTAAAAGCAGACGATTGGTCCCTCTTGAATGTACCACCGGGTTGTCGATCGTCCTACATGATTCGCGGGCGTAATGCCTAACCGCCACAAAGTGTTCGACAACCGCGACCCTTGTTTCCAAATGGCAACCCAACACCTTAACCTCGTTGGGAAGGGTCGAGACGGGGTGGTGATAATCCTAATACCGCATGCTCCTATATGACAATAGTACGATCAAGATAGTACCTCCGTGTCCCATTCCACGGGGCCCCCAATGCATTCGCTTCAAGCCGACCACGGCATCTAGTCTATCAATGCATTATGCACCATGATGCCCACATTCAACATATAAACATCTCATTCAATTGGCATTTGAAAAGTAAACATAGAATATATGCACATCAATGTGTGGAGTGACTAATCTAGATAACATATTCATGATGACATGACTAGATTAGATATAGTTATATGAATGCCAAACAAATGCCTTGAAACAAGGCCAACGCCCCCTCCACTTACCCAGAGCGCATAAGGATTCTCGCTCGGCGGGTGAGATCCGGAGCGAATCGGGTAGGATTTGGTGAACCTAACATAATCGAGCGGGTTAGTACTTCACCATTTTAGAATCAAAATTAATGAAACCGACGTCAAAATCATGTTTAGAACGTCAAAGAAGGTCACACGTCCGATTTGGGTTCGACGGACATAAGGATCACCTTCGGCCACAGTGGGTAAGACAGTGGGTGTCTACCCCCCGTTATACCCATCGTTATGACCGGGGGTAGGTACCACCGTTATACCGCCGGGTTTTACCCCGGTTTGGCCAGGACCCCGCCTTCTCGTGGGTACTCAAAGGGTAGGTTTATGAATGACTCTGCTCTTCTCCATTTTCTCCATCCTTTGGGGGAAACAAATGGGGGTTTCCCCACCCCCTTTTTCACACCTTTGAAGTCCTATAGGATGGTTCTAACCTAGATCTAGGTTAGATTCAAGTGAGGGAAATCATCTTACCTTCTTTGCCCAAAAATGACTTCAAACCCTTCAAATCACCTCCAACTCACAATGCTCCTTCTACCTTGTCAATATCTCCTCAAATCCTTCAAGATCAACACATAAATCATCTATTAAACCTTAGATTCATCATTTCAAAGGGTATTTACAAGATCTCAAGAAACCATACTTGAATCAAGGGTTTAAAGCTTGGGTATGGTGAATGTTCATAAAACCCAACTTTTCTTACCTCCAATTGAGATCTAGAGTTGAAGATTACTCTCCGCACCGGGAAAGGCAAGATCGAGCTTGCGCCATCGAAATCCTTCCTTTCTTCCTCTTCCTTTCTTCTTCCTTTCTTTTCTCTCCTCTTTACTTTTCTCACCAAACGCACGAGGGTAATAAATGGAAAGAAAAGAATCATAAAGCCTTATATACTATTCCTAATTAAGTGAATAGTGTTGGATGGTCACTCGTGGGTGGGTGTACCCACGCTTTACCCACGAGAGCCAAGACTCGGATTTTGACCGGTTCGGACCTCGCTCGAACCCCACCCGGCATACGATGTAGCATACGATATACCTTAAAATACGGATATAATACTGTTTTATCCTTACATAGCCTTATGGTGGTGCACGTACACGGTTTGGGCACTCCTCTCTTTCGCACGGCTCGGACTTGTCGGGCCAGCCGTGTTTTAAAGGGCACCCGTGCCATCATAGCCCATAAGGAACCCGCCTAATATCCTCTGGCTCGGTTCCTGCATAATTAAACCGGTTCAACCGCGAAATCAGACCGGGTTTAAGAAGCGGGGTATTACACTTGAAGTAATTGATAATTGAGCATTGTAATGTTTATTTCGTTAATAGTTACATGCTTATTCTTTTACATGTAAATTGATATTTAGTTCATGTTTAAATAACCTACAAATTTAAGCTGCCAAATATAATTGCAAGCTATTGTAATGGAATGGATAGAACCCACCAAAGTGGTAAAATCTAAGATTACTGTAATAGGTTTGTAATTGAAAGGTTTTATCTTATTTTCAAAGGCATAGAAAATTGTTAGCAGGAATTAGGTAATGCTTGTCCAAAGGTGACATTATCAAAGATAAGCATAAATACAAGTGCACTATAGACAGACCTTAACCTAGAAGTTACTATTCATCCAAAGGTGGTAGTAATTTTTGAAGTTGAAGAGCTCCCACAGTCATTGCAGTTTTTGAGTGGACCAGTGCATTCTAGACCCAAAGATTGAGAATGTAGTTCAGTTGACACTCTGGGTACGTTTAATGGTTAGTGATGTAATATTGGTTTTAATTACATTGACGTTACATGCATTAATTATATATGGAATGGATTATTCTTCCTTGAGTTGAACCATTAAATTGAATGTCTTTAAAAGTGGCTTGAGAATATGGAGGTCTATATATGCCACAAAGACCTAATTTTCTATATTAGGAAAACCAAATCAATAGTTTGGTATTATGCTTTTAAAGCAAAGATTTTTTTTCCCTAAAAGATATTGGACAGTTGATCAATGGCAATAGGATGGATGAGTTTTTCATGGCTATGACCATCGGTTATAGGTTTATTTAGTGTGTTATTTTTGTATTCTGATTAGATCAATTTGGATTGGTTAGGTTGGATTAGTATCAGTTTTGATCAATTCAATACCAAGTTCTCAAATAGAGCCATTGTTCTTTGAAAACCTATTTATGAATATTAATTGATAAATGTTTGGTTTTCAATTGTTTTTGGGCTTATGTGAACAACTTTATATGTATGTCACATTTAATGAATTGTGTTCTCCAATAAATGGATTAATTTATGACTGGTCGAACCAAGTGGGAGGATAGAATTATGGATCTTAAGCTGTTTTATGTGGCTCGACCAGTGGGAGGATAAATTCGGTATACTAGGTTACTAATGGGAAGATGTTACTAGTAGAAGGTCAGTATACTAGGTTGCTAGTAGAAGAACAAATTCAGTGTAATGTATTGTTTTTCATGCAAAAGAACTATTTTAAGTTTTATATTGATTTATTATTATCATGATATTGTAAAATTTTTATGACTGAAATATATAATAAATTCATATTCATGTCATTTTGTACTTATATGTATTGTTTGAAACACCCTACGATGGATAAATATATTAGAATTAAATTGGGTGTAAGCTTTCGCACATTTTATGTTGCACAGTACGTTTCTAGGAAGCTATAAAAGGATTGGGTGGAATCCACTAAAGTGGCACATCCTATTCTTTCATAGTTTTTCCAAGCGCAGCAAAGTTGGTGACATTTGCCCAAAAGTGATGTCACCCAAGTTGAAGAAAATATATATATATATATATATATATGGAAAAGACTATAACTTAGAGGTTTCTAAGCCCATATGTGATAAAAGTAATTGTGTTTTCATAATAAATTTGGATTTATAAGAGGACCAGTGCATTCTTAGTCAAAATGATAGGAATGTAGTTACGATTATGACTCTTGTGTGTTTTATCTGTTGGATGTACATTTATTGTGTAGTTTATCTGCTAGATGTAAATATTAAATTTTTTAGCCCAATTATTTGATGTGTATGTTTCATACCTGAGATTTTTAGGGTAACTTGATTTGGTTTTAGCTCTCAGGGAATCCAAACAGGTGTTGTTGCTGATCAAAGTAGAATCGAAGGGAAATAGGAACAATTTTTTTACCATATTAAGTTTATAATGATTTTAGAGTAATTTTGGAATGATTTTATCTTAAATTTTGTTCTCTGAATTATTTATGTACATTTTATGCTTCATTTGTTTGTGTTGTCCCTAGTTGTGTAAGAAACACATTAAAGCATACACTTCTGTACATATATTCATCTCCAATGTGGAAAATATAATAGGAATGAATGAAACCCACCAAAGTGATACATTCAGTTTAATTGTGTGTTTCCCAAGGTAAAGGTGATATTTGCCTAAAGGCGATGTCATCTAAGTTTATCGACAAGTGTTCAAGAGCCATATTTTCTGACATTTAGGCTATTGAGGTTTTGGATATGTTTAGTTAGTGCGAGTTTTATGATCTCATTTAACCAAGGATATCATGGTGGCAAAACCCAAAGTTTAAAGGCAGTGCTTGTTAAGGTTTATTGGCAGTGCTTAGCGAAAGTAATTGACGATAAGTCAAGGTAATTGGAGGTATTTCGTCAGGATTCGTGATGTATGATAGTATTTAGTCAAAGTTTGTGATTTATGTTGATATTTAGCCTAAGTCCAAAGAAGTGGTGGTTTACCACAGGCGGTTTGTCAAAGTTTATGATTTATAATGGTATTTAACCTAAATCCATAGAAGTGATAGTTAGCCATAGGCGGTATGCCAAAGTAAAATATTAATTCAAGAAAAGAATGATTTACCTTAGTGTTGATTAATATCAAAGTTTACTACCTGGGAGGTTTTCAAGGTAGGTTGATCTTTAGATCAGGAAGGGACCTATAAGAAAATGTATATTTCATGTCATCACAGGTATGATATCAATTCCTTATATATATGTTTCCAGGCGATTTGGATTGATATTTTTCTATCGTTTGTAACATTAGATAGTTATATACTGTATATTGAGGTGTATTTTCTACTACTATTCAACAGTAGAGATTATTGATTGGTTCAAAATTTGTTTGAGTGGTGTTTACTCTTGGGATTATTTGGTCAGGTGTTAATGGAAAGACATCAATATCAGTGTAACCCAAGTGGGAGATTGTTAGAACTTTTATGTGGACTTAACTGATACCGATTGATCCATTGGGCCCAAGCAGTTATAGAACCACTCTAATTAGGAAACTCCTAGCTCTTTCCATTGTGAGAGTGAAATAGGGTTTTAGGGATTCTATTGTAAATAGAATACTGATGGTCCCTGCAGCTATTACTTAATGCCTTATTGATTTTAGGGGCAAGGCTTTCTCACAAGAGCAAGTGCACAGAAAGAGAGGAAACCCTAGAGTAAGAGGTTGCAGAAGGTCTTAGTTGAAGGACTCTACTTGCGTAGTTCGTCATTGTCATCTTCATGGGAATAATGTTTAACCACATGGAATAGAGGCTCATGATCTATACTCATAGGGCTTCTAAACTTACGCAGATTTCTATGCTTATGGGGCTTCTAAACTTACACAAGTACTTCTCTATTCCCATTTATTGTTCATGTCATATAAATATGGAAAATCTATATGGTTATGTATTTTAAGATGGGAGTACTTTATTGATCTTGGTTTAGGGACTATACCCATGGTTATATCTCTTTTATGATTCTTGTATTCTAGATACTATAGGGTTATTCATATGTTTAATATGGTAATGGATCCCCAACAGTAGGAACCACCACTATGTTTTTTTTGTACTGCAATATGTGCTTTAAACTCTTTGGATGGTCGGTGGGGGTTTATGGAGGAATTTGGTGGATCTTGCCGCTGGAATCTCCAATCCATGGACTATTTTAGGAGATTTCAATGTTGTGTGTCATCAAAAAATAGGTGGAGATCCTAATTGGCAAGATGCTATAAATGATTTTGATGCATGCTTGTTTGATGCAGAACTTCTTGACTTGAAGTGGAAAGGAGAATATTACACCCAGAGCTATTGTCAAAGGGGGGTCCGATAGAATTTGTTACACGCTTGATTGAGTTCTTGTGTATAATAATGGATGGATAAGTTAAAATATTTTGAAGCTTGTTTTCTTTATCTCGGAATTTCAGACCAATCATATTATTTTTTCTATTTTGGAGGAGAAAAATGCTGGCCCTAAACCATTTAGATTCGTTGATGCTTCGACCACTCATAGGAGTTATGAGGAGGCTGTCAAGAAAGTCTGGAATTTTCTAGTTTATAATTTTTTATATCCGATGCTTAGATTTGCCGCTAAGCTTAAAAATGTCAAGAAAGAGCTTAAAATCTAGAACAAGTCCTCATTTGGTGAATTATTTGAGACTGTTAAGGGTGCTAAAAGAGAATTACTGCAGGTTTAGTCTGTTTAGCCACTTCACTTTATGATCAGTCACTGATTGTTAAGGAAAAGGAAGCTAAGAAGAAGCTGTGGCTGCTTTAAATGTGGAAGATAATTTTTTGAAAGAAAATGCAAGAGTTAAATGGCTTGAGTTGGGAGATGGAGACAAGAAGTTTTTTCATAAGGCATTGAATTGCAAACAAAATAGAAACCATATTCTGGAGATCAAAAAGACAGGATGATACTATTGTGGAGGATATTCTGTTGGTTAAAGAGGAAGCTATTTCCTTTTATAAAATCCTCTTTAAAACTAATTTGATTAATGAGGGTTCATGTCCAAACAATGTTCCCTTAAGAAGGAGGGTCTTATCCTTGTAAGTTTCGAAAAATGGCTGAAGTTAGGAATCACCCTCTTGTTCCTGGAGCAGTATATGCGGACAAGGAAACTAAGGCTGCTGATCGTTTTTGTGAAGAAGGCACTGCAGTCCACAACGCTGCTCTTGGCGTTTTCAGGCCAGGCGGCGGCCAGGGAAGTGGCAGCCATTACGGTGGAAATCACAGCGTGGCTGTGGACGATTCTGGTGCGCCAAACTTGGAAGGTAATTAGGGAAGATTCTCTGATCAGCCAATCAGAGAGCACCCTTCCGAAGATGGAGAGTTTTTGAATATAGACAACACGTTGTTACCAATTCAAGAAAATTCTGGATCAATTCAATTTTGATCCCTTTGAATAAGGAAACAGTTACCAGCCTAACCCATGAAGGACTCATTCTAACCCAAAACGTTGGATATAGAGTCGGGTTGGCTCCGACCCAGGCCCGTCTCCCAAATTCAGACTATAGAGAGGTAACAGAATCTCTTTCTGAGTCCCCAAGGGGCAGTTCTACAGCAGGTAGCCTTTTTGGAGAAAAGCATGGCGCTGAGCATGTGATCTCTTCCATCTCGCCAACCACGCTACAAGAAGGAGCGATTGTAATTAATCATGACGAAATTTTAGCTGTTGATGCTCTGCTTAATGCAGCTGAGAAAGTCAATGTGGAGGATGGAAGATGCAGGAAAGAGAAGGCCTTGGTCAATAAGAAGTAGACGAGAAGGTCTGACAGTATTGCCATCGCAACGAAGTAAGGTATGAAGTTCTTATTTTAGAATGTGAGAGGTTTCAAGAAAACCTCAGCTTGTATGGCCCTAAAAAATTTTAAGGGAGAAAAATTCGGATTTTTTATGTCTAGCTGAACCCATGATTGATTCATCGATTTTCCCCGTTAGATTTTTTGATAAGATGGGATTTGATACTAACTTTATATGCAACTCAAGGGTAGGAAAAGTGTCAAATCTATGGCTGGTATGGAGAAAAGGTGTTTTAAAGCCTATTATTGTTTCCAACTTCGGAACAACTGATCACTGAGGATGTAAGTTGGAGAAATAAGCTGGTTAGAATTTCAGTGATCCATGCTAATTGCTTTAGATCAATTCGTAGGGAATTGTGGACAGATTTAGCTGCAGTCAATAATTTAACTAAGCCATGGATGGTGGTGGGAGATTTTAATGCTACTCTAGTCTCACATGAGAAACGAGGTCCTGGTGTATTTAATTTGGGATCTGCGGCTGAGTTCACAGCTGTGGTTGATGCATGTCATCTGATTCAACTGCCTTCCCAGGGTATTAAATTTACTTGGTCAAATAATAGAAGGAGAGGGAATGTGGCAGCTGTTTTAGACAGGGGCTTTTGTAATGAGGCCTGGCTATCTCATTTTCAAGACTGTGCGCAATTTGTTCTTCACAGAGAATTTTCTGACCACTGTCCACTATTAATTGTCTTTGAAGCTTATCCAAAACCCCCAAATTGTCCATTCTGTTTCCATAAATTCTAGATGGAAAATGATTTGTTCATGAGAATGGTCGTTGATGCTTGGGATTAGAGAATAGTGGGCTCTCCTATGTATGTGTTAACTCAGAAGCTGAAAAGGCTAAAGCCTATTATTCGATCATGGTCTAGGAATACCTTCCCAAATTATGAAGCTGAGCTGGTCAGAACTAAGGAAGCTCTTTCTCAAATTTCGGAACAAATTGATTCCCAGGGTCTTGATGATGCTTTGTTCGGGAAAGAAGCTAATGCAAAGACTGAGTATCTCTTGGCGCCAAGGATTAAAGTATCGGTATTGGTCACCGTATCGGTCGGCCAAAATTAAGATACGTATCGGAAGGTATCGTATCGTATCGGAGATACACTAAGATACTCTAAAGATACACACATAAATAGATAGGAAACATTTTTTTAAACACTTTTGCATAAAGAATTTGTTAAAAAAAGCTATTGATAACATGTATTATGCATAAACACTAAATTGAGGGTATCGTACTAAGAATTCAAGGTCTGTAGTTGTCCTATAAATGTAAAATTCTTGTTCCCAACCTTGATTTCCACTTTAGTTAGAGAGAAATATGGCTGACAACAACTTTGGAACAAAAACCCTTCAAAAAATCATTTTTTCTGAAAAATTACCCATATTGGCCATTATATGACCGTAGCACCGATACATATCGATACTCACCGATACGTACCGATATATATATATCGATACTCATCGATACGTGCCGATATATACCGATACGTACCGATCGATACATACCGATACTCATCGATACGTACCAATACATACCGAAACGTACATTTTACCTCAATTTTATATTTTTCATAGAGTCGTATCGAGGCATGTCGTATCGTATCGATGTGTATTGATGCATATCGGTATGTATTGTAAGATATATATCGATACGAAATGATTTAAAAAATTCAATGTATCGTATCGGTGTGTATCGTATCGGCCGACTAAATTTAAGATACGTATCGGAGGGTATCGTATCGGTATCGGAGAAACTTAAAACCATGCTTGGCGCTAAAAAACCATGAGAAATAATTATGGGTAGAGAAATCTAGATTTAGATGGTTGAAGGAAGAAGACAGGAACTCTAAGTTTTTCCACCTCTACACCAAAATTAGAAGAAAAAAAAATTCAATTCGCAGGGTGAAGAAAGAAGATGGTACTTTTGTCTTTGATAAAGCAAGCATTGCAGATTATATGGTGAATTTTTATGAAGATTTTCAGAAAAGGTCCCTATGGTGGACCACTTGGAGTTATTGGACGCGATTCCCTACTTGATTGATGAAGTGGATCTCCTTAGTTTGGATGCTATACCTGGATTGGTAGAAATCAAGAGAGCAGTTTGGGATCTTGACCCTGACAGTTCCCCTGTTCCTGATGGGTTTTCAGGTTCCCTTTTTCGTCATTGTTGGGAGATGATTTCTAGTGACTTCGTCAGTGCTATTAGGTTTTATTTCAGATCTGGAAACATGCCAACAAGTATAAATAATTCTCTCCTAGCCCTTATTACAAAATTGGATGGTGTCAATTACCTGGATAAATTCAGGCCACTATGTATGGGGAATATTTTTTGCAAGGTGATTTCAAAAATTTTGGCAACAAGATTATCATTTCTTCTTCCGCGTCTAATCTCTGAAGAGCGGGGGCATTTTAGCATGGGAAGGTCATTCACAATAACATTGCTCTTGCCTCTAGTTGGCTAATCTTTTGAATTCTTCCACTAGAGGAGGTGGAATGGGAGCAAAGATAGACATTCAGAAGGCTTTTGATACAATATCTTGGAGATGTATTTTGCAAGCCCTGTGAAGATTTGGCTTCACAAAAAAGTGGATAAACTGGATTTTCCAAATCCTTTCTACCTCCAAGATTTCAATTCTTCTTAATGGAGGCCCAGTGGGATACTTTGGTGTGGAGCATGGTCTTTGTCAAGGGGACCCTATTTCTCCTCTTTTATTTATATTAGTTGAAGAGGGTCTTTGTAGAGGTTTGAAAAAGTTGCAGCAGGAGAAAAAAATAAAATCCTTGCAAGGTCTAAGAGGTGAGACGGCTCCGATTCACTTACTTTTTGCTGATAATATTTTCATATTTATGAATGCTTCTATAAATTATGTTAGAAACCTCCATGATTTCTTGCAAAAACATCAGGAGTTTTCTGGTCAGCATATGAATTTAGATAAAAGTAAGTTGTTTATCGGCAGAGTTACTCCTTTGAGAAAGAAAAATATCTCTGAGATCATGGGAATATGCTCTTGTAATTTTCCCACCAAATATCTTGAGATGCAAATCTTTAAAGGAAGAGTAAAAAATTAGTTCTTGATGCCTGTGATGGACAACATCAAAGAGCGACTGTCGGCTTGGAAAGGAAAATTTCTCTCTATGGTTGGTAGAGTGCAATTAGTTCGCCCAGTTATATTGGGTATGCCAGTCCACAATCTCCCTGTGTACTGGTGGCCTTCTTCCTTGATTAATCAGATGAAAAAATGGATGAGAAACTTCATCTGGACAGAAGATGTAGATACGGTGAAATCTGTGATGGTGAAGTGGGATCTGGTGTGTAAACCAAAAGATGAAGGAGGACTAGGTATTCGTAGACTTCGTGATATTAACAAGTCTCTTCTCTGCAAATAGGCTTAGTACATTGTTAGGATTTAAAATGTAACCGCAAGTGGACAGATTAGTGTAGCTAACGGGTCGAACACAAAGAGAGCAGCTACTTTATTTTAGGCTTCTTCTAATGCAAAAGTGAACCGATTAATGGTTGTGATCTAATTCTAACTACCGGCCTAAACATATGTATCTAAAATAACATCCAACCATTCGTCATCTAAGAATTTAAATACACAAGCCACATAATTAAAATTAAATAAATAAATAACTGAAAATAAACAACCCACGCAATTAAAAAGCAATAAAGGTAAAAAATACTGAAATAAAAAAAAAGTAAAAAAAATGGGATAAAGCTAGAGAGAGGCTCACAAGTAGGTTTCTCTACTTAGCCCGAGGGATGCATCATAATATGAGCTTCCCTACTTGACCAGAGAATCACTCTTACAAGGGTTACTCTACTTGGCTTTAGGGAAAGGGAGGCAATTAAAATAAAAACAATAAAATAACGGTTCTATGGTAAGAGGGGCAAAGCCAACACATACACTAGCCATGAACCTTGGGGGAAAGAGAAAGCAAAAATGTAAGGACTGAAATTTTTTTTTGCTAAAAGATAGTACTATTAAAGAAGAAGAAGAAATACATTAGATAGAAACAAAAAAGACACAGCAGAAACTACTAAGAAAACTTATAAACTCCACCTTCGGCATGACCATCAGCAACGAAAGCAAGCCACTATCCTAGCAGAATCTAAATCAATGCCTATCCATCGCATAATTTTCCAGATTATTGACAATATGATTAGGAAAATTACAGAGAATTTAGAAATGCATGACTTGGATGCCTTCTTTGCCAAAAAATCTACCACAGGATTAGTTTCACGAAAGCAGTGGGATATCTTCCAAGGGATAGATTCCAAATATCAGAGAGAAGAGGCCCATCTTTGAAGGGTGAACCAGGGAATTTGATTGCTCTGAACTGTAGCCACAACTGCAACTGAATCTGATTTGATCCACACACTCCTAGCATTGTAGATCATTGCCATCATGATCCCTTCTAACACTGCTTCGAACTCAGCTTCATAAATCTTTTTTACACCCAGAAAAATGCTAAAGGAGTCACATACGTAATCCTGACTATTCCTCAGAACACCTCTAGCTCCTGCATTTCCTGGGTTGCCCAAAGAATTACCATTCACATTGACTTTAATCCAGTTTAAAGGAGGCTTACACCATTGCACCTCGAGGGGAGGGGAGGTGTTTAAGCATTTAATCTCCAAGCCCAGCTTCCTACAAGATAAGACATCAGATGTTGTTTTCACCTCTTCGTTCCTGTTGCTATTACAGAGCTTAACTTCCTGACGAATACTTTCAAAAATAAATCTGGCTTGCCTTGCTCTGTTCTCATGGCGTCTTTTATTTCTCTCCCACCAAATGTGGGTTGTAATCAATAAGAAACCATCTTCCATGGCTTCTTCACCACATTAAAAAGGACTCAATGGACTGATGGTTTTTCCAAGGAACCCCAAAACAGTTGAGGAACCTTTCCCATATGGAGACTGAGAAGGGGCATTGAAGAAAAATATGGTGCGTACTCTCTTCAGAAATACCACATAGATTATAGAAGGATGCCATCTGAATCCCCCTTGTGCCTCACTATCTCATATGTAGAGAGCTTACCATGCACAAGCCGCCGCCCAAAAGTCAAGTATCTTAGAGGGAGATCACATTGCCAAATCATAGAGTGCCAATGAACCTTGGGTGACTTCTTTCTGATGTCCTCCCATGCTGATGGTGAAGTGAAATTACCCAAAGATGATAAAGACCAAGCACACACATCCTCCATGGGCACACTAGGTAATTTTATCTCCTTAATCCTTTCGAAGATATTTCTGAGGAGGGGAGAAGAAACTTCAGGAAGCGACCATTCTCCATCTTTAATGAAATGACCTACCTTCGCAGCTGTAAAGAGAGTACGGGAATCTTCTAAATTTAATTCCTCCATAATAGATCGTGGTCCCCACCATTGGTCCTTCCAAAAGTTCACAAGCTGGCCATTTCTAATAATCCAACGCTCCTTGTCACCCACAAAGCCCCACATCTTCCTGACACCTGTTATAATGGAGGAGGGCCGACATTCTCTAAGAGTTCTACCATCCTTTTTGACAAAGCGAGCTTTGAGAAAAGAGGCTGCAGCTGAATTTTCATTTTTCATTCTCCAGACCATTTTACAGAGCATGGCCATACTCGAGTCTCTGAGCCTTCTTACTCCCAGACCACCTTCCTCCTTGGGTCTACACAGAGAGTCTCATTTCACAGTAATCAATCGCATTGTGTCCATCTCCCCAGTCCAGATAAAGTTTCTCATCCATCTTTCCATTATTGCAAGAAGAGACAATGGCCACTAGTAAACTGCGAAGCTATGGGTAGGCATACCTGAAATAACCGAGCGAACCAATTCAACCTTCCAACCATGGATAGCAGCTTGCCTTTCCATTTTGCCAATCTCCCTTTAACCTTGTCCATAATTGGCAACAAGGCTTCTTTTTTCACTCTCCCCTTGAAGATATCCACCCCTAGATATCTTGTAGGGAAGCTGCCGACCGGGATTCCCAGAGTCTCAAAAATATTCTGCTTTTTGGCTGTAGAAATTTTCCCCATAAACAATTTTCTTTTCTCAAGACTGATACATTGCCCTGAGAATTCTTGATATTTCTGAAAGAAAGCCTTAAAATTTTTGACATACCTCATCGTTGCATTTGTGAATATGAAGATGTCATCTGCAAAAAGAATATGATCTGGGGTAGAAAAGCCTCTAGGCCCCTAAATAGTTTTCATTTTGTTATCAAGAATAAGCTTCTTCAACCCCTTGGATAGGACCTCTTCCGCAATAATAAAGAGCATAGGGGAAATCGGGTCCCCTTGTCTCAGCCCTCTTTCCCCCCCCCCAAAGTAGCCCTAGGGGCCACCATTGACTAGAATTGAAATATTGGTTGATATGAAAATCTGACGCAACCATGCCACCCACTTCTCTGAGAAGCCAAATTTTCGCAAAACCTGAAATAGGAAAGGCCAAGAGATAGTGTCATGTGCTTTTTTAATATCAATTTTTGGCCCAAGGCCACCTCCTCTTGTCGAAGCAAACATCATATTAGCTGGTTTAGATGCCAAACTGATGTTTGAATGGATGAGTTTCCCCTTCTGAAAAGTACCTTGTTCTTCTTAAATGAGTTTAGGAAGCATGGTTTCTAATCTCATTGCCATCGCTTTAGATAAAATCTTACAATAAAAATTCCCCATATAGAGCAGATGAAACTTATCCAAAGATGAAGCACCCTCCACTGTAGGAATAAGAACCAAGAAGTTATTATTGACCCCTCTAGGCATGTGGCTGGTACTAAAAACGAATTGAGTAGCATTACATACCTCCCTCTCCACAATGTGTCAACACCTTCTAAAAAAGGTACCAGAGAATCCATCTGGCCCTGGAGAATTGTCAGGATCAAGCCCCACACCGCCCTTTTTATTTCTGCATCACCTGGCATAGAGTTCAAAATGTAGATATCTCTTTGTAGAAGAACCAAGGGAATATTTTCCAGCAGCTCTACATGCTCCATGGTTGGGTTAGCCTTGTGAAAATCCTCATAAAACTGCATAATATAATCACCCAGTTGGTCCTGACCTTCCACCACAGATCCATCAGGCTTCTTAAGATATCTAATAGTGTTTCTAAGTCTTTTCATTTTATCAGACATATGAAAGAACTTAGAATTTCGATCACCCTGCTTCATCCACCTGATTTTAGCCTTTTCAGCCCAAAGTTTTTCATGGTTCTCCAATGCTTTCACTAGGGCTGTCTTAGCGTCAGCTTCCAAAGCAAATAATTGGTCATCTAGACCATTGGCTTCAATGCTTTCTTGCACCTGCATTAAATTCTTTTTTGCATCTTCCAGAGCTCTATCAAAATTAGGGAAGGAAGAGCAAGCCCAATTTCTTAGAACCCCCATCAATCTCTTTAATTTATACATAAGAATAGAGATTGGATTCCTTGAGACCCATTCTCCCCAAGAGGCAGCAACCACATTATCAAAATCCGCATGCTCCATCCAGAATTGGTGAAACCGAAAGGGACAATTTGAAGGGTGATGGCATATATCTGAAGAAATCAAAATAGGCGCATGGTCTGAGGCTATTCTAGGGAGGACCTGCTGGGCACAGTCCTGAAAATGGGTGATCCATTCATCATTGCAAAAAGTTCTATCAAGCACTGCATAGACATTCCCTCTGCGGCGATTATATTTACCATGTAAATTTTCTCCCTGTAGATGGCACCTGAGCCATTGCACAGGCATGAACCATGGCACCAAATTTAGCAGCTGAGCCCAGACTAAAATTCCCTGGACCTCTCTTTTCATGGGATTGTAGGGTAGCATTAAAATCTTCGATAATAGCCCAAGGAGTAGGAGTCTGAGGAGTGTCAGTTACAGGGTTAACCCACCGAGATCTTCTACAAGCTCTAAAGCTACTTGCATGGATGAATGTAATCTGGGCCACTCGCGTATCCCAAACAAGAGATATCGAGATATGTTGTTCAGACTCAGAAATAATCACAAGGATATGCAGAGAATTCCTCCAAATAATCCATAAATTTGGGACTTTCCCAATACGGGAATTATGGATAACATCACTTGGAAAACCCAATTTATTGGAAAATAATTTGGGGAAAACAGTTACCTCCACCATCGGCTCAGCAATACAAAGAAGATCAGGCTTCTTATCCTTTAAAAATTTCGCAAGGCGTTCTAGCCAACCACCTTCTTTATACCTCTAATATTCCAGAAAAAAATCTTCATAAGATCACTTTCGAAGAAACTGCTAATGAGCAGCCTTAGAAGTCTGCTCCCCCTCCATAATAGACTTTCCCTCCTTGGCAGCCGACTCTGCTCTATTAATAGTCAGGTCAATCTCTGCCACCTCTTGGTGCTGCACAATCATTCTTCCTCCCATAATTTGGGTTGAAGCGAGGTCAGACACAATGTGCTCAGCTCCCTCCCAAACGTGACCCCGACTTCCCCGTCCTCCCTTACTCAATCCATGTCCTCCAAGGCCAAAATTGTAAAGAACCTTCTTTCTAGGTCTCAAATTTCAGGCAGTCTCCCCCATATTGTTGTTGGTCACTATAAAAACCTCCACATCATTCTCTCCCTGTGTGCCTTCCTCCATATATTCATGAGAGTCACCATCAGATGAATGGGTATGATGGTCCGACCCATATCCATCATCCGCCAATGGGTTATCCACCATATTTGGACTTTGGCCCATCATCCGTTGGCAATTTGAACTCAAAAAGGTAGGGGGAATATTCCCACTACCACTAATATTCTTATTACAATTTAAATCCACTAGAATATCGCCACCTACTTGGCCAATATTCTCCTCAATCTCTGTTTCCTTATGGGAAGGAACGAGATAATTTCTTGCCAATTGTGGACTCCTTGCGCTGCAAGGACTGTTAGGTGTAGCAGCCACCGTCTCCTCTCCCTCTTCCACCACTCCGGTGAGATTTGAAGGCACATGGGGCGTGGCATCTCTATTCTCTCTCTTCCCTCTGCATTGGGCTGAAGAATGTCCCAACTTTTTACAGAGATTGCATCGATAATATGGTCTTCATACACCACACGTTGCCTGAACCAGAATAAAACATCCTTCCCAGGCTGTTTTCTTTCAACAATTATTTCCTCCACCCTCGAACCTCCCAACTCCACCTCAACAATAACCCTTGCATAGTTCCCCATTGAAGCATTAAGCGTTCTTCGATCCAAAGCCACGGTTCTCCCGATGCCTTGGCCATAGACAGTAAAATTTTCTCGTGCCAGTATTCCATTGGGAGTTCAGGATACCTGATCCACACCAGTTTCATTTGGCTATAATTCTCATGGATGCTGAACTCAGGTCTCCACCTTTGGAAGGGAATCATCTGACTACCCACTTTGATCGGCCCTCTCCTCCATACCGAGGACATGTCCCTCTCCATCTGAAATTGAAAGAGAATGAATCCCTTTCCAAGAGCCAAACTGATCTTCCCCTTCAAGTTCCAAGCCTCCGCCGATTCACTTCTGATATCATCCATTGAAACAAATTGAAAGTTCACCCTCCCAATCAAAGAGAAATTGAATGATTGCAGCTTCTCCTCACAGGCTTCTTGTGGTATAACCACCTTAGTCAGATCACCAGCACGGATCGGTTCAGGCAAATCCTCCACGTTGAGCAAAATTTTTTTTATCACAGTTGCATAGGATCGCCCATCAGTCCCATACGTAGGTCTTCTTTCACGAGCCTCCTCCACCTCCGTAGGGATCATCACATTATTCACACCTTCTACAGATTCACTCACCCCCATCTCAGCCGAGGGGGAAACATGATCCATCGAATGAAGCCTAGGTCTCCAGAAATCTGTAATCAGTTTTTGTTTTCCTCTATCAGGTGGCCGCCCAGCTTGATTCCTAGATCTGCTCACATATTCATCCCTCGCAGACTCTCCCATCTTCATCTGAGCACTATAGGAAGTTCTAAGGACTGAATTAAAATCCTAAATTAAGAAAAAAAGGGTAGTCAGAAGAGAAAATGAGAGGGGGGAGAGAAGACTATTGAAGAAGCCTACCTACCTGAATCAATGCTTGAACTTGAAAACTTGGGTGATTTGAGATACTGCCAACCCTAAAAACCAGATCTGGAATGAACTAAATCTGAAATTTTTAGGCCTGGAGAAAACAAATCTTGAAAAAGAGATGCTCCACGGCTCGTGATCTTGTCACCTAGATCTAAGTCTAAAACTATAACTTAAAAATTACAATTTCAATTGCTTAAAAAATAAAAATAAGAGACTAAATCAAAAACAAAAGTGCTTGCATTAATTGATAAAAAGGACTTACAAAAGTGTTTAAAGCAAAAACCCAGAACTAGAGCTAGAGAAAGAGAAAACTAGAGAAAGAGAGAAAAAGCAATTAAAAAATACCTAAGAAGAGAAGTAGAGAGGAAGAGAGGGACCACCCTTTAGGGTTTTGTAGACTCCCTTTTATAGGAAATAGGGGAGAGAGGAGGACGGCCAAGGGTGGATCCCCTTGGACGATTTTGTGATGGGGTGGAGGTGAGCGAAGAGAGAACCGTAAGAAATAGAAGGTTTTTTTATTTCTTACCTTTTTTTCCTATTTTTTCTCTTCTTTTTTTTTTCTTTCCTTTTTCTTTCTCTTCTTGCGCAAGAAACCCTCTTTGCCAATTTTTCTTGCTTGGATTTGGACAATATTCTATTTTAATGCCCTTGTCTTTTTTTTTTTTTTTTCTTTCCTATTTTTTCTCTTTATTTTCTCTCTCTCTTCTTCAAACTTGCGCACAACCATCTTGGCTGACCTCCTTTAAGTGATGAGTAGGAGAGAAAAAATCTTCTAAAAAAACCTCAAAAAAATGGCAGCTAAGAGGTTTGAATTTGAGACCTGCCAATAAGGAAGAGATTTTGCACACCACAACTCACCAACTAGTTGTTATTACCAAAAATGAATCTTCAATCACTTAAGAGTGTGGTCCATCAATCCTTGTTAGTATTTGGAATATTCCTTATCCCCCTGGGACAATTGCAGACAGGTTGGTTCTGCATCTCGATTCAGTTCTGATCCATTATTCTTTTTCTAGCCTAAAAAGAATAATCATTTGTACGGGTGATCAAACGGATGTGTACTTTTAATTGAACATGTCCATCTTGCTCAGAATTTCATCTTCTTTACAACCATAAAAGGAAACAAGACCTCTTTATGTGTAAAATTAGAGATATAGTGCCCGATAGTCCTTAAGGCCTTAAAAATATAAAACCTGCAAAAAGAGAGTAAAACCCAAGGTAACTCCATTCTAAATATGTAAAATACATATTTTACTACCCTAGATTTCACACATAAATGTGTTCATCATACATTAAACATGGGAATTCATCCATAGTAGATTTTTCAAAGCCAGATTTCTTAACAATGGAATTACTAAAAATCATATACATCATCTTCGATATGGCCCTGTATTCGAAAGATGTGGTCTTTCATTTCCAGTAAGGAAAAATGGATTGTGGCGAATGGTAAGAGTATCAATCTTTGGAGGGATAATTGGGTAGGAGAAAATTCCATTGTGGATTTATGTGGTAATGCTCTAAATCCTATGATTGGCTCTGCTTCGAATGTATCTTCTATCATTCAAGATTTTCACTGGTGTATTCCTGATGTAGTTTCTAATGTGCTAAAATATGTTTTCTCTACTACCTGTTTGATAAGACTGCCACAATATGACTTAGAGGACAGGTGTTTCTGGAGTGGAACTTCATTAGGGATTTTTTCTTCTTTTTTTGCATGGAACGAGATAAGGAGAAGGAATCCCAAAGTCCCATGGTATTCTACGGTCTGGAGCAAACACTTGCAGCCTAGACAATCCAGTTTTGGATGGCGGCTTATGCACAAAAAGTTTCCAACAAATGACATTGTTTGTGGAAAGGATGTGTCGCTTGCTTCAAAGTGCATCTTATGTGGTTCTAAAGCTGAGACTTTAAATCATATTTTCACAAATTATAGCTTCTATGTGGATGTTTGGAAGTATTTTATGGACTGTTTTGGCATACCTTGGCCAAATATTGATGGTATTATTCAGCTGTCTCAATGGTGGATCAGGAAGTGCAGGGTAATAGCAGTGCATGATTCATGATCAATGGGCTTCATTATTGTGGCTGATAATATTTGGAGGGAGAGGAATGAACGGCGCTATGAAGGGGTTTCAAAATCTAGCTCCAATATTTTTGAGAAGATTAGAAGAGAAATGCAAGAGGCTAGTGGCTCCTTGGTTGGTGTGATTAAGAGCCCCATAGAGTTGGTTTGCTGTTGCCATTTGGGATTAACAACTCTTCATGGAAAATCCTAGTTGATTTTTGAAGTCTTCTAGTGTAAACTTGGTTTGATATGGGCAAAATTAAATCTGGATGGTTGTTCTTTCAGTAACCCTGAGAGATCAGGAGTAGGGGGAGTTTTTCATAATCATAGGGGCTCTGTGGTGGGTTCTTTTATGAAATTCATAGGAATTCACTCAAATTACTATGTTAAATTCATAGCTCTTATGGAAGGAATTCTTAAAGCCAAAGAGTTACAAATTGAAGCCCTTTGGATTGAAATGGATTCAGTAGCAGTGGTGGTAGCTCTCCAATCCCAATCTATCCCTTGGTTTGTTCTTCAAGATTGGATGTCTGTGAAGGATTATCTGAGCTTCATAAGTTGGAAGATAACACATTACTTTCAGGGCTGATTTTCTAGCAAAGGAGGTAGCAAAATCATGAGTTTCAAATGTCAATATCTCCTTCCCATCTCGTATTCGGACAGAGATTACCCATGATGCTGAGTCGAGACCTAGGTTTCGGTTTATTTAAAGCTGTCTTATTTTTTTCTCAATTTATTCTCCCCTGCTAATGTCCATGCCGAAGGTGGGGGTTTATAAATTGTCGTCCTACTTGATATGTATTTTCCTTTTCTCTTTTCTTCAATTAAATTATGATATTTGTGAAAAAAAAATAAGAGGGATTGGAGGAAAGTGTGAATTTTGAGGAAGTGAGGGATGTGGTCTTCTTTTTGAAGGATTTCAAAGCTCTAGCGCCAAATGTTTTTGGAGCCAAATTTTATAAGCAATCTTGGGGTGTAGTAGGTAAATATTTGACTACTGCTGTTGTAATACCCTGCTTCTTAAACCCGGTATGATTTCGCGGTTGAACCGGTTTAACCATGCAGGAACCGAACAGAGGGAGTTAGGCGGGGTTTCCCTTTTGGGCTATGATGGCTAGGGTGACCTTAACACCGGCTGGCCCGACAAGTCCGAGCCTGCTGAGAAGAGCAGGAGTGCCCAAGCGTGTACATGCACCTACCATAAGGCCATGTACGGATAAAGCGGTATTATAGCGTATTTTAAGGTATATACGTATGCTACATCGATGCCGTGGGTGGGTTGCGAGGCCGAACTTGGTCAAAAACCAAGTTTTGGCCTCGGTGGGACGGTGGGTGCACCCACCCACCAGTGACCCATCCATGTGCCTTTGTTCACTTATTTAGAATTATATATAGCTTTATGATTTTCTTTTCTTTCCATTTATGACACCATCGTGGTGAGGATAGTAAAGAGGAGAGAGAAAGAAAGGGAAGGAGAAGGAAGAGAAGGAAGAGGAAGAAGAGAAGGATTTCACGGCGCCAAAGCTTGATCTTCCCATTCGTGTTGGGAAAAGTGATCTTCAACTCTAGATCTACATTTGGAGGTAAGCAAAGTCGAGTTCTTGAACATTCACCATACCCAAGCTTAAACCCTTGATTGAGTAGGGTTTCTTGAGATCTTATAAATCCCTTTGAAATGATGAATCTAAGGTTTAATAGATGATTGATGTGTTGATCTTGAAGGATTTGAAGAGGGATTGACAAGGTGGAAGAAGCATTGTGGGTTTGAAGTGATTTGGAGGGTTTGAAGTGTTCTTGAGCAAAGAAGGTAAGATGGTTTCCCATCCCCCAATCTAACCTAGATCTAGGTTAGAACCATCCTATAGGACCTTGAAGGTGTGAAGAATGGGTTGGGAAAAGCCCCATTTGAATCCCCAAAGAATGGAGGAAGTTGGGAAGAAATAGGGTTTTTCGCCAAGACCGTGGGTGCAACGGTGGGCCCCTACACTTTGTGGGCACCCACGAGAGGCGGGGCCTTCACCCGGGCCAATCGTGAGCCATCCTACCCACGGTCCAGCAAGGGCCCTGGCCCAACCGTGGGTGGAACAGCTGGCCCTACCGTGGGCCCCTACCCTGGTCCAAACCGTGGGTAGGACCGGTGGGCAGCCCACTGTCGACCCACCGTGTGGCCCGAAGGTGATCCTTATGTCGATTGAACCCAAATCGACGTGTGACCTTCTTTTGACGTTCTAAACATGATTTTGTCATCAGATCTCGTTAATTTTGATCCTAAAATGGTGAAGTACTAACCCGCCAATTATGTTAGGTTCACCAATCCTACCCGTTTACGGATCTCACCCGTCAAGGAATCTTTCCTAAGGTAAGTGGGGAGAGGAAGTTTGGCCTGTTGCAAGGCATTGTTTGGCATTCATTTAATTATATCTAGTCTAGTCATGCCATCATGAATATGCCATGTAGATTAGTCATTCCTCACATTGTTATGCATATGTGCTATGTTTACTTTCTAAATGCCAATTGGATGAGATGTTTATATGTTGAATGTGGACATCATGGTGCATGATGCATTGATAGACTAGATGCCGTAGTCGGCTTGAACGAGTGCATTGGTGGCCGTGGAATGGGACAGGCACTATGAAATCGTACTATTGTCATATAGGAGCATGCGGTATTAGGATTTTCACCATCCGTACTCGACCCTTCCCAACGAGGGTTAAGGTGTTGGGTTATCATTTGAAGCGGTGGTGGCGGGTGTCGGGTCCTTGTGGCGGTTAGACATACGCAGACGAGTCATGTAGGACGGTCGGCAACCCGGTGGTACATTCAAGAGGGCCAATCGTTTGCTTTTAAATTCTGAGTCGGCACTTTTATTTTCGATCATTTACATTTACTTGAGAGCTGGTGGGCATTGTCTTTACTTTTCCGAGTACTCACGGTGGGCCTTCTCAAGCAGCCCTATGGGCGTGTCGCGGGAGGGAGTTAAGTGGCTCGTGCCAGTATATGCTTTGTTGTAGTAGCACTAAAACCAAGGACTTAGTAATGTTGCTTAGGTGGATGTGATTTAAAATGTATAGAATGGCATGTAGTGCATATGATGTGTTTTGATGTGTGGTGCGTGTGTGGTCCATCTTACCACTCTTGAGCTAGTGAGCTCATCCCGTGTGCACCCTTTTAGATGATTTTCTGGTCATACATCGAGGAGCAGGGGTTGATCCCATCGAGTTTCTGAAGAGGTGGTGGACCCGAGGAGTTAGAAGCACGGCCTTTGGGTCGTCAGGAATCGTCTTGGGCCAGGATTACGGCAGTGAGCTCCACCTTTGAGGCCGTCTTGATCTCCACTTCGAGGCAGTGAGCTCCACTATGTGATGTCGTGGGCTCAACTCTTGATGCAGTGAGCTCTAGCCTTACAAACCAAATTGTACTCTTATTGTTTTGGTGGATTCCCTTATGTACTTGATATTTGAATTTTATTTTGTTGTGTAAATATCATGCCTTGGACCCACATGTATATAATTATTGTATCACAATTGGGTATCAAGTATTATGGGATTATTCATAGGTAAAACTTAGTCTTCGTGATCGATGAGTTTATATTAGTTGTTGTATCTTTGTGGGGAATCTGATGTCGGATGATCTGGCGAGTTTGGGTTAACGGTGTAACGGTCACTAACTTGATTACGTGAGCGGGTGTGACAAGCGGTGGTATCGAGGCGTGATGCTCGCTCCCTCCTGACATACCATTAGAATCCGTGACTCTATAATAGGGAAATGGGGTTGGGTTAATGTAAAAGCTTTAAAGAATAAAAGCCAAAGAAAGAAAGTATAAAGGGTTGCATTATATTTGCATTCATGGCATGCGTGAGTATAGACAAAAGGTAATTAGGTTGGTGATATAACCTATAAGTACTAGTTTGAAAATTTGGCGACATACGGTAAAATGGGATTTCAAAATTTTACACAAAAACACGATAAACAACATATCAATACAACAAGGATAAAAAATAGCAAAATACACCACAACTAAACTACATAAGTATTCCACATCGATTCCACCACAAAATGATCACTATGAAAATATATTATTCCACAATAAGTCGATTCTGATACAAATACAAGGAATGATAAGCAATGAAATATACAAGGTCTACAAAAAGGAAAAGCAGATAAGCATGTGTGGGCGCCAAGCCCTCCTTGGTCATCGTCGTCATCATCGATGATCACCACGTTCGGGAGGCCTAGAGTTGGCGTCGGCGTTGGTCGTAATGTCGAACCTCGCGTTCACCGCCGTACCGCCCTCGTAGTCGACCAAAGTCCGGACATGGCGTTACCGTGGTGCTCAAGTCTGGCCTAGGCGGGAAAGGAGTTCTCAAAGTAGCACCCCTCTCGGGATCGTTCCTCCTGGAGGCACTCTCGTCCAGTCTCGGTGGCTGAACGCCCTGCAAGGCCCATGGAGGACATCATGCCCCTCGTGGCACCACTCCCGGTGGTGGGGCTCTATGTGGTGGCTGCGGCTCTAGAGGAACTAGGCCGGGGCCTCTCGACTCTGAGGTGCCTCCTCGGGATGCCTCACCCACGGATCATCCTCCTCCTCATCACGAGGAGCGTAGTCCTCATCCTCCTCTGGACTCCTCCTCCATGAGGACATCCTCCATAGGGGCAGCCCTCCTACCCCTACCTCTCAGGCTCCTCTCTGGGGGTGAATCCATGAGGTATGGAGACCCATCCTCGGGGAGGTTACTCTGTCGAACCTATCAGGAGTTTCCCCTCCTCCCGCTCAAGTCCACCCCGAAGAACTGAAGATCCTAGTGAGGATCCCCATGGGGCCCTCCATCCTCGGGGTGGGAAGTGTGGTGCTCCATCGTCCGGAGAATG
>CM040970.1:30561487-30617758 GCA_022985045.1 Macadamia tetraphylla
CGCCAAAGTGCTAGAGTCCAGGAGATGTTGGAGATGGACCAGAATTTGCAGGGTAAAGGATGCCTAACCCTGGTAATGCCTCTCATCCCCTGTAATCCATGAAATTAATGTTTTGGAACATTGGAGGAATTGGGAACAGATGTGCTCGAGCTTCTTTGCATCATTTGCTTAAGTCGTATGTTCCTTAAGTTTGTTGTTTAGCTGAACCTAAAGTGAGACCGGAGAAATGCCCAATGAAACTATTCACCTCGATGGGATTCTCTTCCGAGTTGTTATGCAACTTTAGGACGGATTCAGCTCCAAATATCTAGATTCTGTGGAAGGAGGAGATAAAAAAGTTAACTATTTTGTTGTCTTCCTCACAACACCTGTCTATATTGCTTGAGGTAATTAGGAAGCAAACTATTCTTTCGGTAATCCATGCCAGTTGTTTTAAGGTGGATAGAAGATTGCGCTGGCTCGATCTGTGTAATGTTGCGGGGTATGCTTTGCCGTGGATGGCCATTGGTGAGTACAATGCAATGCTTTTCTCTCATGAAAGCGGGGCCCAGACTCATTTAGTTCTACTTCTGCAGAGGAATTTGCAGTGTTGAAATTGTATATTGGCATTTTGTTTAATGAGTGTACAATGGTGCTCTTATATAGAGATTAAAGTTATTGAATTATAGACAAAAATCTATGATCACATGTGGGAGACTCAAACTCTAATATTAATGGGGTAGGACTCTGTTAACATATGTGAGTGATGGACAGAAAGTCTATTATCACATGTGAGAGTCCTATTCCAACTCTGCTGTCTCATGAGGTAGTCTTAGACTGCAAGTAGTCTCTAGAGTTTGTGCTCACTGAAAATTCCTACAATGTAGGAGAGGTTGTTGAGTGTGAGTATGACTTTAGAGGTTGAGTTCGAGTGTGACGCTAACTGTCCTGATACACCCCCTCAAGGTGGGGATTTGAATGGTCGAATCCGCAGCTTGTCCCTTAGAAAGGAGAACCGTGTCAAGCTGAGAGCTTTGGTAAGGATATCGGCTATCTGGTCATGTGTTGAAATGAACTACACTTGAAGTTCCTTGGAGGCGACTTTATCACGAACGAAGTGGAAGTCAATTTCAACATGCTTGGTACGAGCATGAAAGACCGGATTGACCGAAAGGTAAGTGGCCCCAATGTTGTCACACCAAAGAATGGGTGCAATGGGAACAGGGATCCCTAATTCCTCAAAGAGAGAGCGAAGCCAAGTGAGTTCGGCGCATGCATCAGCCACTGCTTTGTACTCAGACTCGGTGGAGGAGCGTGCAACTGTCTTCTGCTTCTTAGAGGCCCAGGAGATTAGATTAGGACCCATATAGATGGCATAGACTCTTGTGGATTTGCGATCCGCACTGTCACCAGCCCAGTCAGCATCGAAGAATGCTTGTAATTGGAGGGAACTAGATTTGGAGATGAACAACCCATGATCCTTGGTTCCTTGGAGATAGCGTAGAATACATTTGACTAGTTTTCAATGGTCTTCGGAGGGGGCATGCATGAACTGGCAGGCACAGTTCACTGAATAAGCCACATCAGGCCTGGTGAGGGTGATGTATTGGAGAGCACCGACAATGGAGCGATACCTGGTGGAGTCCGAAAGAAAGACACCCCCTGTGGAAGATGCTGCAAAGGTGGTGGCCATGGGAGTAGTGATAGGCTTACAGTCAGTCATGCTAGCCCTCTAGAGGAGATCAGTGATGTACCGGTGTGAGAGAGGAGGACACATGAAGGAGAGTACTTGACCAAGGAAAAAGCTGAGACGACCAAGATCCTTGATAGAGAATTTTGAAGCAAGCTGATGAAGGAGAGTCTGAACATGAGTTGGTTGGTTCCCTATAACCAAGATGTCATCGACGTAGACAAGGACATATGTGACAACAGAGCCCTGCATGTAGATAAATGGTGATGTGTCGGTTTGGGATGACCGAAAACCGGAGCGAATGAGGAACTCAGTTAACCTGTGAAACCAAGCCCTAGGAGCCTGTTTGAGCCCATAGAGGGACTTGTGGAGGCGACAGACATGATTAGGGTGCAGGGCATCTTCAAAACCCTGGGGTTGAGCCATGTAGACTTCCTCAGATAGAATACCATGCAAGAATGCATTCTGAACATCAAGCTGATGAACAACCCATCCGTTAGATATGGCCAAGGAGAGGACCGTTCGTATGGTAGTAGGTTTGATGACAGGGCTAAAGGTCTCATGATAGTCAAGACCAGGTTGTTGATGAAATCCTTTAGCAATTAAAACGGCCTTATAGCACTCAAGGGAGCTATCTACCTTCCGTTTGATGCAGTACACCCACTTGCAGCCAACCAGATTCATCGTTTCCCTGTAAGGTACAAGAGACCAAGTACCATTACGTAATAAAGCATTAAATTCATCAGACATAGCAGAACGCCAATGAGGAACCTTGTGGGCCTGGGAGAAGCATGTAGGTTCAGTCGGGTCAGGTGAGGTGATGGTAGAGAGGGTCAGGGGGTCAGCATAGAGATCGTGTAGGGTTCTGGTGCGACGGGGTGGGGTGGTAGAGGAGTCAGGGTTATGGCCGGTTAGGGTTAGGTGAGGTGAGAAAGGAGGGGATATGGGAGAGGGTGATTCGGTGGGCGGTTACGGGTGGCGGGAGAGGGATGGGTGGGTTTGGGAGGTGGCAGAGGGCTAGGGTGAGGTTGAGGGGTAGCTATATTAGGTGCAATGCCCCACGGGGGAGGGGTAGTAGGAGGGGGTTGGGTTGAGGAGGATGGTGATGTAGTGTGAAATGGGAAAACAGATTTGTCAAATTTGACATGGCGAGATATATAGATACGACGGGTGATGAGATCTATACAACGATAACCATGATGGGAAGAGCTATATCTGAAGAAAACACATGAGACAGAACGGGGTTCAACCTTGTGATGATTGTAAGGATGGAGCCATGGATAACAAAGGCATCCAAAGATTTTTAGAAAAGAGTAGTCCGGAGAATTGCCTGTAACTAACTGATGGGGGGATTTGTTATCTGTGACAGAGGAGGGCATGCGATTGATGAGAAAGACCGCAGTTTCAAATGCATAATCCCAATAAGCCTAGGGAACAATTGCATGGGATAGTAGGGTAATCGGTTTCAACAATGTAGCATTGACGTTCAACTTTCCTGTTGCTCATGAGTATGAGGGCAAGATAACTTTGTGTTGGATGCCAACTTGGCAAAGTAAGATGGGAGAGTCAGAATTCTCCCCCAATCGGTTTGAATGGCCTTGATGGGTGAGGGCGGCGTTCCACAAGGTGCGAAAAGTACAAAAGGAGAGTAAACATTAGAGTTCAACTTTAAAGCAGATAAACCAAATATATTTAGTATGGTCATCAACAAATATAACAAATAACGTTCCATTTGAAGAAAGCGTAGTGGGCCACCACATCACTAAAACAAATAAAAGAGAGGAACTCGAGTACTAGTTGTGGTGACAATCTATAACTTGCCCATTTGACAAGTAGAACATAAAGAATGAGACTCAAGCTGATGACTGGTACATAAGAGAGGACACGTTCATGAGGGTGCCCTAAGCGATGATGCTTAGGGGAAAGATGAGGCGAGGCAGATTGGATAAGGTGATCGGAATAGAATAGGGGGACCATGCTTCTGTGTCCGATGAAGAGGGTTGATGGTCGTGATCCTTTATAAAGAAAAGGAAGGTGAAATTAAACCAAACATTATTGTCACGGCAAATGTGAATGGATTTAACAAAGAACAAGTGGAGTGGGAACATGTCAAGAGGGAGAGAAGGAAGGCGAGAGGGGAGAGATGGAGCAGTGCCCATGTGGGACATATAGGGAAGGCCCTTACCATTACCAACACAATTGGTTATTACCTTTTATGGATCATGGAGGAGATTGGATTAAGTTAGGGGTGGAAGGGGGATTGGGGTCGGGGGGGGGGGGAAGGTGCTTACATGGGTAGGGTGGCGTTGTAGGGATGGGGGTAGGAGGCTGGTCCTGGTAGTAGCAAGTGTCTGTCGATGATTAGTGCATCCACAAATTGTGCATGGATTACGGCGAATGCATTAGGCGACCAAATCCACTATGACCACGACCACTGACCTTGGGAGGAGCTTGTACCACAACCACCAGTGGAAGGAGGACCACGACCTTGGTGAGTGACATGGGCTGATGCATCGATGGCAGGATCAACAATGGGAAGGCGTGAGTGGAGAAGGTTCTCATGACTCATAAGGAGACCATGCATGTCAGTGTAGGAGATGGGCTCCTTTTGTGCCATCATAATGGAGGCAAGGGCTTGATATTCAGTGCGTAGGGCCCAGAAGATGTGGATGTTAAAGTCTTCTGATGGGAGGGGCTTCCTTGCAGCTGCTAGCTCATCGGAGAGATGCCTGGCTTGATGGAGAAAGTAATGGTCTCATCTGGTTTGTGAAACAGATTTTGAAGGGAGACGTTGAGAGACAGAATCCTGGTTGTAGAGGGAGAACTGAATGCAGCATGGAGTGCATCCCAAATCTCTTTGCTAGTGGTCCGTCCAACTGCTAATGAAAAGGCTTCTTCGGGGAGAGTGAGTGATGAAGGCTCATAATAAAAGCATCTTGTTCACGCCATGCCTTGGCTTTGATAGGGTCTTGAGGGCAACGATTGTCACCAGTGACATAGTCAAAGAGGCATTGGCCAGTGAGATAGGGTACGACCTGTGTGCGCCAATAAACATAGTTCTTAGATGTGAACTTTAGAGATATCATATGATGAGCACCAGATAGGGATGTGGGAGGTGGGGATGGTTCGACCATGGTAGAAGAGGGAGGAGTGTTATTGGAGATAGTGGGGTGTGGGTTAAACTATAGGTGAGAGAGGGACGTTGGGCTCTTTCTTCTTCTTCTTTTTTTTTTTTTTTTTGGTAAAGAAGTTGTAAAGAAGAGGGGGGCGTAGGCTATTGGAGAGGGGAAAACGTGGGGAGGAGGAGGGTGCTCGGTGGAGCTTTATGCGGCTCTGATACCATATTGAAATTGTATATTGGAATTTACTTTAATGAGTGTACAATGGTGCTCTTATATAGAGATTACAGTTATTGAGTTATAGACAAACTCTATGATCACATGTGGGAGACTCAAACTCTAATATTAATGGGGTAGGACTCTGTTAACATATGTGAGTATTGGACAGAAAGTCTATTATCACATGTGAAGTCCTATTCAACTCTATTTGTCTCATGAGGTAGTCTTGGACTGCAAGTAGTCTCTAGAGTTTGTGCTCACTGAAAATGCCTATAATGTAGGAGAGGTTGTTGAGTGTAAATATGACTCTAGAGGTTGAGTTCGAGTGGGACGCTAAATGTCCTGATATGCAGCTATGATGGAAGTTACATCCTTGATGCTTGTTGCTTCGGCAGGTTGCAAGTTTACCTGGTCTCACAATTAGTGAATTGGCAATATTTGTGTAGTGTTGGACAAGAGTTAGTGTAATGAAGATTGGATGCCAATGTTCCCCACTTGCTCATAGCGAATAATATCTCAAAATTATTCTGATCATTGCCCAGTTGTGATCACATGTGATGGTGTTCCCCGCCCACTTAATATTCCATTCCGGATGTAGCGGTTTTGGGATGAACACTCGGATTTTTGTGCAAGACTCTGGTCGGTGCCTCTAAGGAGCGCCTATCTTTGTTTTTTCGAGGAAATTGACGATTGAAATACCAACTTAAGCGTTGGGCTAGGAGAATTTCCTTGATGCTGATCTTGAGGTGAATAGAACTAAAGCAGTGCTAGAGGATGTTCAGAAGGTGATTGAGGCTAATGGTTTATCTGAGGCTCTCTTTGATCAGGAGGCTGTTGCAAAGAGAGATATGGAAGCAGCTCTGTGATGAGCACATTTATGTATAAAATCTTAGGGTAAAAAGCATGCATTTTACATATTTAGAAAAGAGCTACCTTGGGTTTTATTCTCTTTTTGCAGGTTTTGCATTTTAAAGGCCTTAGGGACTGTTGGGCGCCATATCTCAATTTTTATACGTAAATTGATCCTGTTTCTTTTCATGGCTACAAAGAGAATGAAATTCTGAGCAAGATGGACGTATTGCATTAAAAGTACACTTTCATTTAGAAAACCGTATATGTGATTATTCTTTTCGAGTAAGAAAAAAAATAATGGACCAGAACTAAACCGAGATGCAGGCCAGCCCATCTATAGTTGTCTCAGAGGAATATTCTAAATGCCAACAAGATGGAAGGACCCACATGGGGCGTTGAACACTCTCTCTCCTCCACTTTGGGTGATTCTCTTTTTTTGAAGATTTTGTGAAGATTTTCTCTCTCCTATTTTCCACCTACTTAAAGCACTAAGGGCATGGACGAGATTTCCCATTAAATTAGAAGATTGGTCAAAGCAAAGCAAGAAAATCATCCAAAGGGGGGGGTTTGTGTGCAAATTTGAAGAGAGAGGAAAAAAGGAAAAAAATAGAGAAAAAATAGGAAAAAAATGAAGGAAAAATCGTCCCTCTCCCCTCTTTCCCATTTTTTTCTCTTCTCTTCCCTTCCCTCCACCTCATCAAAATCGTCCAAGAGGGGCCCATCCAAATTGCCCAAGCTCCTTTTCTCCCCTATTTTCTCTCCCTTTTTCTCCTAATTCCTATTTTCCACCTTATCACACAAATTCGGCCAAGAGGTTGAGCACAAAAGAGAAGAAAAAAAATATAGGAAAAAAAATAAAAAAGGCAAGAAATAAAAAATCCCCTCCTTCCTATTTTATTTCTACCTCCCCATTCCCTATATAAGAGAGTCGACCAAGGAGAGGAGGGTGCACCTTTCTTCTCTAGTTTTTTTTTTCTCTTTTTCTCTAGGTTTTTTCTCCTCTAGTTCTAACTCTCTAGTTCTTTGTTTTAGGTTTTTGCTTAAAACACTTTTGTAATTTCTTTTTATTATTTTTTTTCGCTAAGTGATCCTGTTTATATTAAAATGAAAGAGGAAAAATATTGTACAAAAGATGGGAAAAAATAAAAAGTGAAGATTAACTTAGAGCTAGACTCCCATCTTCGGCATTGCCACCAATAGGAGAATAACCCCAAGAAAATCAACCTCAAAAAATTACAAGAATCTGTAGTGAGGATACAAATTTACATCCTGCTTAAGAGCCATACGAATCAAGGGATGCCAAGATGTCACCTGGTTTAAAGTATTCAACTTAGCTGCTGATTTTGCAAGAAAATTGGCAATGGCGTTACCTTCGTGATAATAATGAGAGATCTTCTAGACAGATGAGTGTAAACAGGTCTGAAGCCCTCTCCGTCTTTGGAAGACATACTATGGGATTAGAGCTCGAGAAAGAAGAAGCACCATTCCCACTGAATCAATTTCGATCCAAAGATGCTGGATCCCATAATCTCTTGCTTTTTCTATACCTAAAATTGCAGTAAAAATTTCAGCTTCAAAATTTGTTTTGACTCCAATCACTTCCCTAAAATTAGATATGACCTCGGCCTTATTGTTCCTGAGAACACCACCTATACTTGCCCTACCCGGATTCCCCAGGGAGCATCCGTCAGTATTAAGTTTAACCCAGCCATCTTGGGGGGTGGGGCACCAAAATACTTCCATTGGTCGCTTACTAGAGGTGATGGTAACACCAATGCGCCTGGCGCATAAGAGATCTGAAACAGAGAATGATTTCCTAGTGAAGGTCCAAGAAAAAGATCTCATCTCATGTTGGATATTGGAGAAGCTGTCCTTAGGGTAATAATGCAAACCATGATTTCTTCTTGCATTTCTTTCCATCCACAGGTAGTAAGGTAGGAGTATGACTCCACAGTTCCATACTTCTTTAAAAGTGACCTACTTGGCTTTGCGCTTCCACCACTGGAAAAGATCCTCAATAGAGGAGAGAGAAGACCAGGGAATACCAAATAAATCATAGAGTTTGTGTCAGAGGGAAGAAGCATAAGTGCACCAAAAGAATATGTGAGAAAAAGATTCTTCTGAAGAACCACAAAGATCACATCTTGAAGGTAAAGAGATTCCACGCTTCCAAATCTTGTCATCTGTTGGAAGTTTTTGATTTGCGAATCTCCAACCAAAGACTATCATTTCTTTTTATTCAATTAATGCAAGCACTTTTGTTTTTGATTTAGTCTCTTATTTTTATTGTTTAAGCAATTGAAGTTGTAATTTTTAATTTCTAATTCTGGGCTTAGTTTTGGGTAACAAGAACAAGCTGTGGAGCATCTTTTTCAAGTTCAGTTTTTCTCTTTTAGATTTGTTTTCTCCAGGCCTAGCAGTTTTAGATTTGGTTCATTCCAGATCTGGTTTTTAGGGCTTGTAGTATCTCAAATCAATCAAGTTTTCAGTTTGAGTATTGAAGTTCAGGTAAGTAGGCTTCTTCATAAGTATTCTAACCCCCCTTCTCATTCCTTCTTCTTGCTACCCATTCATTTTTAATTTAGGATTTAAATTTAAATTTTTATTTTGATGCTTTTCCTTTTCCCCAAGGTCCTTGCTAGATGCATGTGTTGGCTTTGTCCCTCTCTAGCTGTGGAACCATCTTTTTATTGCCTTTACTTTTAGTTATTTACTTTCAGCCATTTACTTTGCCTCCCTTCCCCTAAAAGCTAAGTAGAGCAGCCCCTGTAAGAGTAACTCTCTGGTCAAGTAGGGAAGGTCATAGTATTTATGGTGCATCCCTCGGGCTAAATAGAGAAACCTACTTGTGTGCCTCTCCTCTTTATTTGCACTTTTCTTTACTTTTCAACACTTTTTATTTCAGCACTTTTGTTTTCAGTTATTTAATTTTAATTGCATGGTTTGAGTATTTAAATTCCTAGATGATGAATGGTTAGATCATTCAATTTTTATTTCAATTTCACTCTGCAACTTCAAGAGAAGGTATGGGCTAAGAAATCCCATCTAAAATGGCTTCGTTGTGGGAATAGAAATATGAAGTTTTTTCACTTATCTAAAAATATGAGACAGGAAACAAATCAGATCAGAGAGATACACATTGAGAATGGGGAGCTGCTGTCCTCCCTAACAGATATTCGCTAGTTTGTCTTAGCTCATTTTGAGAAATTTCATAAAAAAGATGGGAATGTTAGGGAGGCTGATATTCTTCACAATTCCCAGAGTGTATTTCTTTGGGGGACAACCTTTTCCTGACTGATACCCCCTTTGAGGACGAGGTTAAATCTTTGAGCTTTGACTTGGATCCTGACAGTACTCCAGGTCCAGATGGCTTTCTAGGTTTGTTTTTGAGAGATGTTGGAATATAGTTGGCCCTGATTTATGTGCTAAAATTAAAACTTTTTTTTAGAGAAGGGGTGATCATGAAGGGGATTAATTCTAATTTCTTGACCCTCATCCCAAAAGTGGCTGGAGCTTCAAAGGTCAGTCAATTTTGACCGATATGTATAGGGAATTTTTTCTTCAAAATAATCCTTAAGATTTTTGCAACCCGGTTGACTATGCTGCTCCCAAAATTAATCTCTGAGAAATAGGGTGCGTTTCAGAGGGGTAAATTAATATCTTCAAACATTTGCATAGCCTCAGAGTTGGCTAATCTGATGCATACTAAATCATTTGGAGGATTGGCGCTAAAGCGGGACATTATGAAGGCTTATGACACTCTCAATTGGGGGTTTTTTATTTGATGTAATGAGGAAGTTTGGTTTCTCACAGCCTTTCATTGATAGGGTACATCAGATCCTTGTTTTTACTCGGCCCTCAGTTATCATAAATGGAGGCCCAGTGGGATTTTTTGGAGTGGAGCGGGGTCTGAGATAAGGGAACTCCCGTCTCCTATTTTGTTCATCATTGATGAGGAAGTATCGTGTCGTGGTCTTCAAGCTCTGGTTCATAATAAGAGGGTCAGAACTCTTCCTAGTCCTAGGCATTCTTCTACCCCTTCTCACCTTTTATATGTAGATAATATATTTATATTCATTAATGCAAACCTTAGGGGAGTTAAGCATGTTATGAGATATTTGGATCTTTATCAATAGTATTATGGTCAGATTATTAGTATGGAGAAGAGTAAGGTATTTTTTGGAAAAATACCAACGACTAGAAAAGGTCATCTCAAATAGGTTATTAATATTCCAGAATGTAAGTTTCCAACCCGGTATTTGGGTGTGGAGATTTTCAAAGGAAGGGTGAAGAGGGATTTGATTATGCCTTTAGTTGATAAGTTCAAGGGTAGGCTGGCTGGGTGGAAGGGAAAACTTTTATCGCTAGCAGGTCATGTGGAATTGGCTAAATTGGTGATGGGGTATTCCAATCCACAATTTTTCTATTTATCTCTGGCCATCCTCTGTTATTTCTCAGATGGAGCGATGGACTAGGAATTTTATATGGAGTGGCAAGTTGGATACTACAAAGATGATCACGGTTAGATGGGACATGGTCTGTAAGCCTCGAGATGAAGGTGGTTTGGGAATACGAAGACAGAAAGATGTGAACCTTGCTATGTTGGCTAAACTTACTTGGTTTATTAAAAATGACAAGTCACTGATTACTGCTTTTTTGTGTAAAAGATTCATTTTTTCCTTCAGGGAAGCCAAAGTCCTCATATATCTGCTCCTCTATCTGGTCAGGATTTAAAAAGGTTTGGGATTTTGTGAAGCAGGATGAAAGATGGGTGGTAGGTAATGGTAATTGCATCTCATTCTGGTTTGACCAATGGCTTGCTACCTACTGAGTGGCTGAAAAGGTGGGTATCAATGATAATGAGGCGCTCCATGCTAAAGTCTCGGATTTCATAGTAGACTTAAGTTCTCAACCCCTTGATTTGCTCTCAAAATAAAAATTTTCCTCTTACATCAGTCTCATGCCTAGATCAGAGGTTGTGGTCTCTTACCCAGTTTGGGAGGTTTTCAATTTGTTCAGCCTGGGATGGCCTTCGTGTGTGTGAGACAAAAGTTCCATCGTATCGTACAATTTAGAGCAAGGGAATCCATCCTCGTGTTTCAACACTGGGATGGCGCATAGTTCATGGAAAGTTGCCCACGGATGATCTAGTTAAATCTCGATCAGTTTCCATGGCTTTGTGATGTTTCCTTTGCATGTCTGATCCAGAATCCCTAAATCATATTTTTCTTGATTGTAGATTTTCCAGTGAGGTGTGGTGTGAAGTTTTGAAATTTTTTGACATTCACTGGTACAACTTTCCTTCAATTCAAGGATTGCAATCTCAGAATATCAAGACTTGTGGTGAAGGCTGTTCTGAATAATTTGCATGCCATATCTCTTGCATACTCAGTCAAGATAAAATCAGTTAAAGAGCTGGTCCTATTGGCCTCTTTACGATTGATAAGGGAAAATCCCAAGCCTCGGCAGGTTATGGGGTTAATGTGGAAACATCCAGTTAATGGCTGCATCAAGATAAACATTGATGGATGCTGACTTGGGAACCTGAGATATGCAGGCACAGGGAGAATTTTTCGAGACCATGTTGGGCGTCCTATGAAGTGTGATGCTGAGTTTGCTGCTTTCTTTGTAGCCATCCATGTCAAACCCGTTCACATAGAACTGGACCGGTGAGTGGGTTAACTCCGGTTAACCCAAACCTGCCAGGATCATCTGATATAGTACCCAACCACAGCATACACACATCTAAGATAAACGTTCAAAAGTCCAGGGGAAGACTTAATTTACCTGTAAATACCCCCAATATACTTGATACCCAAATTGTAGTATATAGATAAATACATGTGGGCCCACAGACATGATATTTACACAACAAGAATAATAATTCACGTATCAAGTACACAAAAAGGGGTCACCAAAAGAGTCGAAAAGTAAAACCCTGTATGGCATCAACACTGCGGTCCCGCAGTATAGCCCTCGCACGTGCAATCCGTACCCTATTCATACTCCTCGGGGACCCACCAATCCTCATCAGGAAACTCAACTGTGGGGCCCGACCCTTGATCTTTAGGCTGGTAACATGCAAAATCATCCAAAAGAGGTACGCACGTGGGATGAGCTCACTAGCTCAGTAAGTGAAAAGAAGGACCACACAACAATCCACACAACAATCACATCCATATGCGTTATATGCTATGCAATTCATATTAAATCTCAATCCACCTAAACAACACTACTAAGTCTTTGGTTTAGTGCTACTGCAACCACAGTGCACGTATGCTCCGGGTATGAGCCGTAAACTCCATCCCGCGATATGCCCATAGAGTTGTCAGAGAAGGCCCACCGTGAGTACTCGAAAAAGTAAAGTATGCCGACTATCAGCTCTCAACATAAAAGTAAATGACAGAAAGTAAAGGTGCTGACTCCAACAATTTAAAAGCAGTACGATTAGCCCTCTTGAATATATCACTGAGGTTGCCGACTGTCCTAATGACTAGTCGGGCGTATGTCTAACCGCCACAGTGACCCGACAACCGTGACCACTGCTTCCCCTTAAATTGTAACCCAACACCTCAACCCCTGTTGGGAAGGGTCGTAGCACGGGAAGATGATAATCCTAAACCATATGCTCCTATATGGCGTAGTACAATTGCATAGTGCCACTGCGTCCCATTCCATGGGCCACCAATGCACTCGTTTCCAAGTTGACTACGACATCTAGTCTAATAATGCATTATGCATAGTGATCCCACCATTCATCACAATAGCACATCATCATTTAGCATTGAGAAAGTAAAACACAACACACATGTCATAATCATATGAGGATGGCTAAGCTACACATAATTTGCATGATGACATGGCTAGTCTAGATACAATTGAATGAATGCCAAACAAGCCTTAAAATAAGACCAAACGTCCTCTCCCCACTTACTTGTCGTGTACAAAGACTCACGCCCGGTACGGGTGAGATCCGACACGAGAAACGTAAATTTTAGTGAACCTATCATAAGTGAATGGGGTTAGTATTTCATCACTTTGGGATCAAAACTAACAATATTTGATGATTAAATCATGTTTAGAATCATAAAATAAGGTTGCCCGTCCGTTTTGGGTCCATTCGGACACAAAAATCATGTTGGGGGCCTCTCGGGTGGGCGGGTAAGCCCACCGGTCTGCCCACCGGTGGGGATCGAGGGCCGATCCCTCTTAGGCGGGTGCCCTCAGGCGGCCGTTCGGCCCACCGGTCTCAGTCCACCTGAGAGGGCAAAAAAATGCCTTTTTCCCCGAAACTTTTCCCAACCTTGGGGAATCAAATGGGGCTTTTCCAATCACACTTTTCCCACATCCAAGGTCTTATAAAATGATTCTAACCTAGATCTAAGTTAGATTTAAGGATTGAAAAGCCATCTTACCTTCTTTGCTCAAGAACTCTATCAAAACCCCAACTCACTTCTTAGCTCAAGAAATCACCAATGCTTCTCCAACCTTGTAAACACTTCTTCAAATCCTTCAAAATCAACACATAGACCATCTATCAAACCCTTAGATTCATCATCTCAAGGGGGATTTACAAGACCTCAAGGAACTCTACCCAAATCAAGGGTTTTACTTGGGTTTGGTGAAAGTTTAAGAAACATAGCCTTTGCTCACCTCTAATTGTAGATCTGGTGTTGGGGATCACTCTTCCGGGGTCGGAATGAGAAGATCAAACCTTGGCACCGCTTAAATCCATTTCTTCTTCCTCTTCCTTCCCCTTTCCTCTTCTCCGTTCTCTTTTCTTCCTCCTTTTCTCTCTCCTCTTTACTCTTCTCACCAAACTCCTTAATGTAATAAATGAGAAAATGAAAACACAAAATAAATGCTACTTATACTTTTTAAAACGACTAGTAACCACATGGGTGGGTCACTCAGGTGGGCGGATGCGCCCACCTATGACCGCCCACCTGAGGGCCAAAAATTGGCCAACAAGTGGGATTTTGATGGAATTCTACTCTCGGCCCAAGATATATAATACGTATGCACTTTAGGATACGACTACGTACCAACATTATCTATATATGGCCTTATGATATGTGCATGTGCACGGCTTGGGTACACCCGTCTCCTCTGGCACTGACTCGGACTTGTCTGGCCAACTTGTGTTCAAAGTCACCCTTGCCATCATGGTCCATAAGGAACCCGCCTTAACCCTCTCGGTTGGGTTGCATGGTTCATCAGTCAACCGTGTAATTAGATCGGGTTTAAAAAGTAGGGGATCATTTACCCCCCTTTTTAAAAATTTAGTCCTCGAAATTGGCGTACAGTTGTTAGAAAGATGAGGTACTTGGCTTGGATTTCATCCTCTTTCTCCCAAGATGCTTCTTTAAGTTAATGATTAGCCCATTGCACCTTCTGAAGGAAATGGGCCGGTTGCGAAGGTTTTCACTTTTCGATCCAAGATTTCAGTTGGTTTGCTCTTTATAGGTCATATCGACTTCTAGATATTATGGTTCCACAGGTAATACATGCGATGGATCATGAACGTATCACTTCAGCATGGATACATGGAATACATTATGAACATTCCTGAGTGAAGGTGGCAGAGCAAGCATGTAGGCTACCTAGCCAACCCGGGTTAAAATCTCAAATGGGCCAATGTATCTCGGGCTCAACTTACCCTTTCTATGGAATCTTTGCAACCCTTTAGTAGGAGAAATCTTGAGAAACGCCTTTTCTTCTGCTTGAAACTCAATGTCTTTCCTATGGTTATCTGTATAACTCTTTTGATTGACTGAGCTGCCTTAATCCTTTCTCGAATAACATCGACCTTATCACACGTCATCTGTATCATCTCAGGTCCTAACATTCGGCGTTCGCCACCTCATTCCAATACAGAGGAGTGCTACACTTTCTACCATATAATGTCTCATATGGAGCCATCCTAATTGTAGCTTGATAACTATTGTTATAGGCAAACTCCATAAGGGGTATATATTCTTCCCAACTACCACAAATTTCCATTGCACATGCCCTGAGCATGTCCTTTAATATCTGTATGGTTCACTCCGACTGACCATCAGTTTGCGGGTGGAAGGTAGTACTCAAATTCAATTGTGATCCCAAAGCATGCTGGAAGCTTTTCCAAAATCTGGAAGTGAACCTTGGGTCCCTATCTGACACAATACTCACTGGAAATCCATGTAAGCACGCTATGTTTTCTATATAAAGTTGTGCTAACTTGGCCATAGAGAACTTGGTCTTGATGGGAATGAAATGAGCAGTCTTAGTAAGCTGATCAACTATCACCCATATCGCATCCATCCCCTTAGGTGTGCATGGTAGTCGGTGACAAAGTCCATTGTAATCCTATCCACTTCGATGCAATGCTGGAAGTGGCTGAAGAGTACCATAAGGTCGATGCCTCTCAGCTTTTACTTTTTGACATGTAAGACAAGTCGCCACATACAGGGCTATTGTGATTCTCATGCTATGCAATACATTAATTTTGTTTAAGGTCTTTATACATCTTTGTACTTCCTGGGTGGAGTGAGTACTCAGAGCTATGTGCTTCCCGCACTATCTTGTCTTGTATATCCAAATCATCGGGCACACACAACTTACCTTGAAACAATAATGCCCCATCGCTGGCTAAAACAAAATCAGGGTCGTTCATTGTTTGATCTTGAATCTTAACTTTGATCCGCTACAATTCAGGATCCAAAGATTGTTTCATTATCACCTCTTGCCTAATAAACGGATGCACTTGTAGGGCTGCCAGGGATACAGTCAACGATTTAAGGTTTTCTAGTTGATGTTCAAGCTCTAAGGTTGCTCCCTCATATAAGAGGGCTTCATCTATTAGCATCGCCTCTTGTACGAGTGGTGGGTTGACTGCTAAGTATGAGAGTGAACAGTCCGTGCCTTCCGACTCAGCATACCTTACTACATTAGCCTTGCCGGGATGATACTGAATGTCGTAGTCATAATCCTTCATGAGTTCGAGCCATATCCTCTGCCTCATGTTCAAATCTCTTTGGGTGAAAAAGTACTTAAGGCTCTTATGGTCACTGTATATCTCACACTTCTCCCCATACAAATAATGTCGCCAAATCTTTAGGGCAAAAATGACTGCGGCTAGTTCCAAGTCATGAGTGGGGTAGTTCTTCTCATATTCCTTTAGTTGTCGGGATGCATATGCTATTACCTTACCACGTTGCATGAGAACACAACCCAACCCAACCTTGGAAGCGTTAGTGTAGACTGTCATTCCACCTGTGCCTTCAAGAATGGTCAACACAGGGGCTGACACCAACCTCTTCTTCAATTCCTGAAAACTCTTCTCACATTCCTCTACCCATTCAAATTTCACACCCTTTTGGTTAACTTAGTCATTGGTCTTGAGATCCGAGCAAAATTCTCAATGAAGTGCGGTAGTATCCAGCCAAACCAAGAAACTTCTTATTTGATAATGTTGTTAGGGCTTTCCACTCTACTCTGCTTTCACCTTATCGGATCCACCTCGATTCCGGCCTCGGACACTATGTGTCCCGAATCCAACTTGCTCAAGCCAAAATTCATTTCTTGTATTTGGCAAACAATTATTGTTCTCTCAGCCTCTGTAATACCATCCTCAAGTGTTGAGTGTGCTCCTCTTCTATCTTAGAGTAGATCAAGATGTCATCAATAAAAATAATTACACATTTATCGAGGACATCGTGAAATACTTGATTCATTAAATCCATGAATGCTGCCGGTGCATTGGTTAACCTAAAAGATAACACTAGGAACTCATAGTGACCATACCGAGTCCTGAACGCTGTCTTGGTATGTCGCGCTCTTTATCTTGAGCTGATAATAGCCTGGTCTAAGATCTATCTTCAAAAATACCCTTGCACCTTGTAGTTGGTCAAACAAATCATCAATGTGTGACAATGGATACCGGTTCTTAATGGTTAGCTTATTTAATTCCTAGTAATCGATGCATATACGCAAGCTGCCATCCTTCTTCTTAACAAACAATACTGGGGCACCCCAAGGTGAAACACTTGGGCGAATAAACCCCTTCTCCAATAATTCTTGCAACTACATCTGTAACTCCTTCAATTAATTGGTGCCATCTGTATGGAGCTTTGAACCTTGGAGCTGCTCCGGGAATCAAGTCTATGCAAATTCTAACTCTCTATCGGTGGTAGATGCATCAGATTATCTGGAAGGCGTCGGAAATTCTTTAACCACCTTTACCTCTTCTAGAGGTGTAACCTTTGCATCAACATCAAGTACCGATGCTAAGTAACCCTAACATCCACTTTCCAACCACTTTACGCTTGAAGGCGGAGGCGAGATCTTTCTAGCCCGTTTCATTTTATCGCTTGGTATACCAATTCTTTTCCTTCATCATCTATCACCCTAATTAATTTTGGCACACCACATTAGCTCGATGGGCCGACAACAATCCATGCCGATATAACATCAAAATTTTACATGTTGAACTTAATGAGTTGTGCCTCAATTTCTTCCCGATTTCCTTTGAGCCGGCCCATACACCTCCTTCAAGTGTAACTTTACGGTGAGGCATACTAACAATCATCCGGATCTAGTGTCACGGTGACATACTAAGTTTCTCAGTAAATCTCTTAGATATGAATGAGTGTGTAGTTCCTGAATCAAACAAGGCATAGGCTGGTATACCCGATATAGGTAGAACACCTAGTGCAACAATGCATATAAGTACAGTAGGTTATCAACATTTAGCATAAGGAAAATATTAAATTAGAATGTACCTGCTACCACTTCCGTGCTGGCCTCAGCTTCCTCAGCTAATAAGACATACATTCTTCCTTGCGGTTGATTCCCCCGAGTTAAGGGAGGTTTGTACGCAGAGGGCTGACTGAAGGATAAGGCTGGTCTGACCCAATAGTCTTTAGCATAATGCCCATAGGAATGGCAATTAAAGCAACGGATCTAAGATGCCAAAACTGGGGCGGGGCCCTTCTGCACTTGACCCGCTGTAGATGGAGGTCAGGGTGGCCTTGGGACTGTAGGCACCATACTAGTGATTGGGCGAAAAGAGGTAGAGCCTGAACCACCAGTTGGTCGAGGAAGATAGCGGATGGCGTGAAATGGGGGTCTATATGTAGGCCCAGAACTATACGACCCACGGTATACCTTGGATGAGTTGCCCATCTCCGGAAATGGATTAGTCCTCTTCCACAATTCAGGTGTGAGGGACTGTTCTCCCTTCTTTTTATCTTCCATGGTCTTAGCCTTTTGCACAATCTGGCCATAATCTGTCAAATCTAAGACCTCGAGCTGACCAATAGATGCCTTTAATCCTTGAAATCTTGCGGCCTTTTCTTGGTGACCTCCTTATGCCTAGGGGAAAAATGGAACAAGCTTTCAAACTGCTGCTGATACTTAAGGATAGTCTTATTCCCTTGAGTTAAGGCTATGAATTCCGTCTCTTTACGGTCTTTGAAGCTACGAGGGTAATGGTTGGCCAAAAACAACTCCTTGAACTGCTCCCATGTGGGTTCCGGATGTGCGGCCAACAATATAGGCTTAGAGGCTTGCCACCAAGAGTTGGCTTCATTCTTGAGTTGCTGACCCTTTACAAATAAACACATGCCTCGGTGCACTCAATTACCTCAAATATCTTTTCAGCTCTTGGATCCTTGGTCGGCTCTAGAGGATCACTTCCCACCTTAGAGTATCTGGTGGCAAATTCCTCTTGAAGATTCCACTACCCTTGCGTATTATTCATGGCGGGTAATTGGGTACAAATCTTAGTATAATAAGGGTATGGAGGGGCACCATATATGGAGGAATCTTGAGTGGCGGAATTGGAGGTGTACCTCCGACTTGTGCCCCATACCAGGACCTCTGAGTGGGTCTTGTGGAGTAATTATCCGGGAATGTTGACGGGTTGAGGAAGAGTCTAAGCTGTTTTTGTATAGTAGCCATAAATGCCTACTCTTTTTGAAGCATTTGTTCTTTGGAAGGCTTGTTGTATTCTTTGGATTATGGTTACAACATCACCGGAGTGATGACGGTGGAGGATCCGGAAGTGTAGTCATAGGTGGGTCCCTTAGTGCCACACCACGATCAAAGGTTTACGGAGGTTGTGGGAGTGGGTTTGCCTGAGGCGGGACCTTCTAGGATTTGGTGGTGTTGGTGGACAAGGACCACGTGAGGTACCTCGTGCATTGCTACGGATCTAGTGCGTACCATCGTGTCCTTGTACCTAAACATACCATACACAAAACATTGGTTAAGTACTTTAGAATTTACATTGGCACATAATCATATGCCAACACACAGGGTATTATAGTGTATGATGTCTTGCAACTAGACGCTTAATCCGAAAATATGGTGCTAGTGCTTGATAAGTAGGAATTGTCACACCCGTTCACAAGGCGGGCGATGACGAGTTAACACAGTTAACCCAAACTGCCGGGATCATCGTCGTATTCCACCACAGCATACACACAACTAAGAAAGAGCTCATCAGTTCAGTGGAAGACTTGGTTTACCTGTGAATATTCCCATAATACTTGATACCCGAATTGTGATACAATAGTTAAATACATATGGGCCCGAAGGCATGATATTTACACAATAAGAGTACAATTCACATATCAAGTACATAAAAACATCACCAAAAATCAGAGTATACAGCTCGGCTCGGTATCAAAGCTTAGAGCTCAGCTCGGTATCAAAGGCTGGGCATCACAAGGTAGAGCTCAGCTCGGCATCAAAAGTGGAGCTCAGCTCGGCATCAGACCTGCGGTCCTGTAGCACAACTCTCCCATAAGCAATCAGTGCCGTGCTCTAACTCCTCGGGGCCCACCAGGTCCTCTTGGGGAACTCAAGCTGGGACCGCCCGTGCTCTTCAGATGGATGACCTGCAAAATCATATAAAAGAGGTGCACACGTGGGATGAGTTCACTAGCTCAGTAAGTGGAAAGATGGACCACACAATAGTCCACACAATAAATCATAACCATATGCACTATATGCTATGCAATACATTTTAAATCACATTCACCTAAGCAACATTACTAAGTCATTGGTTTAGTGCTACTACAACCCACGGTCTTGGCGTATGCTCAGGTGCGACGCGAACTCCATCCTGATCGCCCATAGGGCTGTCGGAGAAGGCCCACCGTGAGTACTCGGAAAAATAAAAATATGCCGACCACCGGCTCTCAACATAAAGTAAATGACTGAAAATTAAAGGTGCTGGCTCCAGCAATTTAAAAACAGTACGATTGGCCCTCTTGAATATACCACCGGCGTTGCCGACTGTCCTAATGACCGATCGGGCGTAATGCCTAACTGCCACAGTGACCAGACAACCGCGACCACTGCTTCCCCCCAAATGGTAACCCAACACCTTAACCCCTGTTGGGAAGGGTCGTAGCACGGGAAGGTGATAATCCTAAACCGCATGCTCCTATATGACAATAGTCCGATTGCATAGTGCCATCGCGTCCCATACCACGGGCCACCAATGCACTCGTTTCCAAGCTGACTATGGCATCTAGTCTATTAATGCATCATGCACAATGATGTCAACATTCATCACATAAGCATATCATCACTTGGCATTTAGAAAGTAAACACAACACCCATACATAACAATATGAGGATGACTAATCTACATAGCATTTTCATGATGGCATGGCTAGACTAGATACAATTAAATGAATGCCAAACAATGCCTTGAAACAAGGCCAAACGTCCTCTCCCCACTTACCTGTAGTGTACAAGGACTCACGCTCGGTACAGGTGAGATCCGGTGCGAGAAGCGTGGGATTTGGTGAACCTATCATGAGTGAGCGGGGTTAGTATTTCACCATTTTAGAATCAATATTAACACAATTCGATGACAAGATCATATTTAAAATCCTAAAATAAGGTCACACGTTCGATTTGGGTCCAATCGGACGTAAAAATCACATTCAGAGCCTCTTGGGTGGGTCAAACAGCCCACCTGTCTAACCCACCGGTCTGGACCAGTGGGTAGGTCGGCCCACCGATCGGCCTACAGGTATGACCATTGGTGGGCTGAGGTCTGCTAAGACCAGTGGCGGGGTGGCCCTTGGTGCAGCCCACGGTCTTGGCGGGAAACTGTTGTTTCTTCCCAACTTCCCCCAACCTTTGGGGATCCAAATGGGGCTTTTCCAAACCCATTCTTCACACATTCAAGGTCTCATAAGATGGTTCTAACCTAGATCTAGGTTAGATTTAAGGAATGAGAAGCCATCTTACCTTCTTTGCTCAAGAACTCCTTCAAAACCCCAATATCACTTCAAATCAACAATGCTTCTCCAACCTTGTAAATACTTCTTCAAATCCTTCAAAATCAACACATAGATCATCTATTAAACCTTCGATTCATCATCTCAAGGGGGATTTACAAGATCTCAAGAAACCCTACCCAAATCAAGGGTTTTACTTGGGTATGGTGAAAGTTTAAGGAACCCAGCCTTTGCTCACCTCTAAACGTAGATCTAGTGTTGGAGATCACTCTTCCGACGTCGGAATGGGAAGATCAAGCCTCGGCGCCGTTGAAATCCATCTCTTCTTCCTCTTCCTTCTCTTCTTCTCTTCTTTCCCTTCTTTTCTCTCTCTTCTTTACTCTTCTCACTAACGTACGAGTGTCATAAATGAGAAAAGAAAAAGGAAAATTTAAATGCTATTTATACTTCCTAAATAACTAAGCAATCACATGGATGGGTCACTTTCGGTGGGTGGATCGCCCCATCCATACTTGAGGGCCAAAACTTGGCCAACAAATGGGATTTTGACAGAATTTTGGCCTCGGCACGAATCTCCCTCTTGGCATAAGATATAATATACGTATGTGCCTTAAAATACGGCTACATACCTGCTTTATCCGTACATGGCCTTATGATAGGTGCATGTAAATGGCTTGGGTACACCCGTCTCTTACAGCTGCACGGACTTGTCGGGCCAGCCGGTGTTAAGGCACCCTTGCCATCATAGTCCATAAGGAACCCGCTTTAACTCTCTCCTATTCGGGTCCTGCATGATTAAACTGGGTCAACTGCATAATCAGACCGTGTTTAAGAAGTAGGGTATTACATTTATCCCCCCTTTCTGAAAATTTCGTCCTTGAAATTGGCGTACCTAGTTGTTCAAAGAGATGAGGGTACTTGGCTTGGATTTCATCCTCTTTCTTCGAAGATGCTTCTTCAAGTGAATGATTAGCCCATCACACCTTTACATAGGAAATGGAGCGGTTGCGAAGGGTCTTCACCTTTCGGTCAAAAATTTCAGTCGGCTACTCTGTATAGGTCATGTTAGCTTCTAGGTATTCTGGTTCCACGGGTAATACATGAGAGTGATCATGAGCGTGTACCTACATGGATACATGGAATATATTATGAACATCCCAGTGAAGGTGGCGAGCAAGCATGTGAGCTCTTGAGCCAGCCAGGCTAAGATCTCCAATGGTCCAATGTATCTTGGGCTCAACTTCCCCTTTCTGTGAAACCTTTACAACCCTTTAGTAGGAGAGATCTTGAGAAATACCTTTTCTCCTGGCTGAAATTCAATGTCTTTTCTGCGGGTGTCGCATAGCTCTTTTGACGGTGGCGGCTTTAATCGTTCTCGAATAACATCGACCTTGTCACAAGTCATCTGTATCATTTCAGGTCCTAACATTCGGCATTAGCCTACCTCATCCCAATCTGAGGAGTTACGCACTTCCTACCATATAATGCCTCATACAGACCATCCCAATTGTAGCTTAGTAGCTGTTGTTATAGGCAAACTCCATAAGGGTATATATTCTTCCCAACTACCACACATTTCCATTATACGCATACGAGCATGTCTTCTAATATCTATATGGTTAGCTCCGTGACCATCGATGCATGGGTGGAAGCGATACTCAAATTCAATTGTGATCCCAAAGGCGCTGGAAGTTTTTGAAAATGTGGAAGTGAACCTTAGGTCCCTATCTGAAACAATGCTCACTGGCACTCTATACAAGCGCACTATGTTATCCATGTAAAGTTGTGCTAATTTGGCCATAGAGAACTTGGTCTTGATGGGAATGAAATGAGCAGTCTTAGTAAGCCGATCAGCGATCACCTATATCGCGTCCATCCCCTTAGGTGTAAATGGTAGTCGGTGGCGAAGTCCATTGTAATCCTATCCACTTCCATTACGAATGCTGGGAGTGGCTGAAGAAGTACTATAAGGTCGATGCCTCTCGCTTTTACCTTCGACATGTAAGACAAGTGCCACATCTGAGCTATTGTGACTTTATGGTTGTACGATAATTTTGTTTGAGGTCTTTGTACATCTTTGTACTTCACAGGTGGAGTGAGTACTCGGAGCTATGTGCTTCTCACTATCTTGTCTTGTATATCGAAATCATCGGGTACACACAATCTGCCTCGAAACATCAATGCCCCATCGCTGGCTAAAACAAAATCTGGGTCGTTCATTGTTTGATCTTGAATCTTAACTTTGATCCGCTGCAATTCAGGATCCAAAGGTTGTTTCATTATTACCTCTTGCCTAATAGCCGGATGCACCTGTAGAGCCATCAAGGATACAGTCAACCATTTAAGGTTTTCTGGTTGACGTTCTAATTCTAAGGTTGCTCCTTCATATAAGAAAGCTTCATCCATTAGTGTCGCCTACTGCACAAGTGGTGGGCTGGTTGCTAAGCATGAGAGTGACCGATCTGTGCCTTCGACTCGGATATCGCCACTACATTAGCCTTGCGGGATGATATTGAATGTCATGATCATAATCCTTCATGAGCTCAAGCCATCTCCTCGCCTCATGTTCAAATCATACGGGTGAAAAAGTACTTAAGGCTCTTATGATCGCTGTATATCTCGCACTTCTCCCCATATAAATAATGTCGCCAAATCTTAAGGGCAAAAATGACTGCGGCTAGTTTTAAGTCATGAGTGGGGTAGTTCTTTTCATACTCCTTTAGTTGTCGGGATGCATACGCTATTACCTTACTGCGTTGCATGAGAACACAACCCAAACCAACTTTGGAAGCATCGGTGTAGATTGTCATTCCACCTATGCCTTCAGGGATGGTTAACACAGGGACCGACACCAACCTCTTCTTCAATTCCTGGAAACTCTTCTCACATTCCTCTACCCGATCGAATTTCAAACCGTTTTTTGTTAATTTAGTCATTGGTGCTGAGATTCGGGCAAAATTCTCAATGAAGCACCGGTAGTATCCAGCCAAACTCAAGAAGCTTCTAATTTCAGTGACATTCTTAGGGCTTTCCCATTCTACTACTGCTTTCACCTTATCGGGATCCACTTGATTTGACCTTAGACACTCATTGCCAGGAATCCAACTTGCTCAAGCCAAAGTTCACATTTGCTGTATTTGGCAAACAATCGTTGTTCTCTCAACCTCTGTAACACTATTCTCAAGTGTTGAGTGTGCTTCTCTTCTGTCTTGGAGTAGATCAAGATGTCATAGATAAAAATAATTACCCATTTATCAAGGACATCGTGAAATACTCGATTCATTAAATCCATGAAGGCTGCCGGTGCATTGGTTAACCCAAAAGATAGCACTAGGAACTCATAGTGACCATACCGAGTCCTAAATCTTTGTCTTGGGTATGTTGTTGCTCTTTATCTTGGTGATAATAGCACGATCTAAGGTCTATCTTTGAAAATACCCTTGCACCTCAGTTGGTCAAATAAATCATCAATGCGTGGCAATGGATCGGTTCTTAATGGTTAGCTTATTCAACTCCGATAATCAATGCACATCATAAGTGCCATCTTTCTTCTTGACAAACAATCTTGGGGCACCCCAAGGTGAAACACTTGGGCGAATAAACCCCTTTTCAATAATTCCTGCTTTGCATCGCAACTCCTTCAATTCAATTGGTGCCATCACATGCAGGACCTTGAATCTGGAGCTGCTCCGAGTCAAATCTATGCAAACTCAACTCTCTATCGGTGGTAAGTGCATCGGATCATCTAGGAAGGCGATCGGAAACTCTTTAACCACCTTTACCTCTTCTAGAGGTGTAACCCTTGCATCAACATCAAGTATCGATGCTAAGTAGCCCTGACATCCACTCTCCAACAATTTTACCGCTTGAAGGGCGGAGACAAGGACCTTTCTCACCCGTTTCATTTTATCTACTCAGTATACCAATTCTCTCCCTTCGTCATCTGTCACCCTAATCAGCTTTTTAGCACCCATCACATTAGCTCGATGAGCCGACAACCAATCCATGCCCAGTATAACATCAAAATTCTGTATATTGAACTTAATGAGTTGTGCATCAAGGTTCTTCCCACTAATTTCCACTGGACACGGCCCATACAACTTCTTCAACTGTGTAACTTTACCAGTAGGCATACTAACAATCATCCCATGCTCTAGGGTCCTGGGTGACATACCAAGTTTCTCGGTGAATCTCTTAGATCGAATGAATGTGTAGCTCTGAATTGAATAAAACATAGTGGTATGCACGATATAGGTAGGACACCTAGTGTAACAATGCATATAATTTCAGCGGATCATCAATATTTAACATAAGGCAATTCTTAAATTTAAAATGTACACTACCACTACATCTTGGCCTCGGCTTCCTCGGTGATAGGGCATACATCCTTCCTACGGTTGACTTCCCGAGTTAAGGGAGGTCGGTATACTGAATGGCTGGAGGTAAGGCTGAGTGCGACCAAGCGGTCTTTTTATAATCCCATAGGAATGACAGTTAAAGCAGTGGATCGAGATGCCGGGCGGGGTGGGGCCCCTCTGCACTTGAGCCGTTGAAGATGGAGGTCGGGGCGGCCTTGGAACTGTAGGTGCCGCACTAGTGTTCGGGCGAAAAGATGTGGAGCCCGAACCACCAGCTGGTCTAGGAAGGTAGCGGATGGCCTATGAGGTGCTTATCGTGAGCCTAGAACTGTACAATCCACGGTATGCCTTGGAGGAGTTACCTATATCCGGAAATGGATTTGTTCTCTTCCACATTCCAGGGGTGAGGGACTGTTCTCCCTTTTGCTTATCCTCCATGGTCTTGGCCTTCTACACAATCTGGCCATAGTTGGTCAAATCTAAGACCTCAAGTACAGACCCAATGGATGCCTTTAGGCCCTTTAGAAATCTCGCAGTCTTCTCTTCAGCTGTCCTCATATGCCTTGGGGCAAAATGGAACAAGCTCTCAAATTGCTGTTGGTACTCAAGGACAGTCTTACCTCCTTGAGTTAAAGCCATAAACTCAGTCTCCTTGCGGTCTCTGAAGCTGCGTGGGTAATGATTGTCCAAGAACAACTCCTTGAACTGTTCCCAGGTGGGTTCTGGATGGGCAGCCAACAATATGGGCTTAAAGGCTTGCCACCAAGAGTTGGCCTCCTTCTTGAGTTGCAACCCCACACAAATGAGTTTCTGTGCATCTGTGCACTCAATCACCTCAAATATTTTCTCTAGCTCCTGGATCCTTTGATGCGTTCGGAGGATCCTCCCACCTTAGAGAATCTGGTGGCAAGTTCCTCTTGAATGACTCCACTACCTTTACGTATTATTAGTCGGGGTAATTAGGAGCATAAGCGGATAGTAAGAGTATGAAGGGGCACCCCATACGGAGGAATCTTGAGCGGTGGGATTGGAGTGTACCTCCCACTTGTGGCCCGTTCGGACCTTACGGAGGTCTGTGGAGTAAGTATCCGGGGGGTTGACTTCGATTGAGAAAGGTCAATTGTTCTTGAATAGCATCATAAATGCTTCTTTATTCTTTGAAGCATTTGTTCTTTGGAAACTTTATTGTATTTGCTGAATTATGGTAGCAACATCCCGGAGTAATAACCGATGGAGGGTCCGAAAGTGTAGTCATAGGTGGGTCCCCATGTGCCCCACCCTGACCAAGGGTCTCTGGAGGTGGTGGAAGTGAGGTTTGCCCCACAAAGCGGGACCTCCTGGGATTCGGTGGTCGACCGACCGGACTAGGACCACGCAAGGTACCTCGGGCATTGCTACCAAATCTAGTACGTACCATCGTATCCCTGTACCTGGAACATATCATACATTACATTGGTTAAACACCATAGAATTGATATCGGCACACAATTGTATGCCAACGCATAGGGTATTTTAGTGTATAATAGTCTGCAACTAACTGCAACTTGATTCCAAAAATACAGGGTTAGTGCTTCAACAAGTATGTCAATGGTCCACTCGACCATAACATATTATATAGGAATAATAATAACAATAATAGTAATAATATTAATAAAAAAAATCTCATTTTTTTCCAAGTTTTCTCTCAATCGACGGGTGACACCGACGGGCAAGTTGGCCCGTCGGTCCAAAACTTCAACCGACGGGCTGACACCGGCGGGTAGGATGGCCTGTCGGTCGGCCCGCCGGTCCTACCCGAGCAGTAAATCACGAATAGGGCACTTAAGCCCTATTCATTCTTTTCTTCTTTCATTTTCCTCTCTCTCTCTCTCTCTCCCAGGCGATTTTTTAGAGCTTTGTGACGCTTCGACTCGCGATCTCACTCAACGATCCGACGCTTTTGGAAATGATCAACTCCTCTACTCACAAGTAAGTTCTTCCTTTTCTTCTCAGAATTTTTTTACTTGGGGGGTAGAACTCATGTGTAGACTTTAATCTAGGTTCTTTTCCCATGTTTCTTTCCATAGAACAGTGTTTCCATGTGATTGTGATGTTTCTCTTGGGGTTTATTTCTAGTTTTTTTTTTTTTTTTTAGGATTTACTTCTCCATTTTGAGAAAAACCCCAACCATGCCCTAGTTTTCTCAAATTTGGGGATTTCTTCAATTCTTGCTCTTTTTCCCCAATTAATGACTCAAATGCAATGCATTATGTTTGATTTGTACTTAACATACTGTATAGATCATAAAAAGTACCTTGTGTTTGAGTTCCCATATCTTCCCATGAAAATCCATCTTTTGTGTTGGGTTTTTCTTTGATTTTCTTTACACCCTTTCATATTTGTGGACCTCAATAGCACATTAGCATATGTTTTTGCATGTTCTTGCTTGCACTACAATGGCATTTCAGTCTTGGGCCTGTAGTTTCAAACTTCCCTCTATTGTGAGCCTTTTAATCTTTTTTCTTAGATTGGACTTGCACCTTGAGAATTGGGATTTTCTTCTATCATTTCTTAATTATCATGCTTTATATGCCTCTTGTTACCTCGCTGTTTTGCCCTACTCTCTGTCTTGTCACTTTTCTGTTTTGTGAAAATTGAGTTTTGGGGCTTCCTCTCATTGCTCACCCCTCTTTTTATTCGTCTTGTTATTCTCTTTTTCCTTACTCACCCTGCTTTCCTCTTTTCTTGCCAGGATGTCATCTCATAAGGCAAGGCACGCATCCTCTGGCACTTTCGGCGTAAGACCACCGCTTCTAAGCGGAAGAGTCGGAACTAGTTCTCCGGCCCCATGCGGAGACAGGACCTGCCCCATTGATCATTACGACTATGACGAGAACTCTTCGGATTCGAGGCGGACCAATGCGAGCCTTCTGAAGAATCGGTAATAATGGAAAGGCTGTGGTAGTTGGCGACTTCCACAAGATTCACTTAGGAGAGGTTCACTGACCTTTGGTGGCCCTATCCTCCATGTAGACCGTTCATGCTCTGACGGTTGGTCGTAGATTTTCTTGCAACACGGAGGTTTCCTACGATGCGGGAGTATGCTATAGTCGGTATGGTGAAGGGGTGGACATCCGGTGACCGTGGACACCACAGCGACATTTTGGGTATCTCTGTGGCAGGCACCGTTACTATAGTTCTCCTAGAAGTAAGCCCCTGGGCCCGTTCATGAGTTTGGAGACGCCGGACTACATCTATGAGACTATTTGTGGCAGCGATTGCACGTCCGATGTTCGAGACATCATTCTTCCGAGTGCGTGTATTTGCCCAATTGGTCGATTCAACTTGCTCCCCAAAGGAGGTCACGAATCGGTGGGCTTCATGGCAGCCTTTGTATACGCATCTATAAGGCTTTAGAGGAGGTGCGAGCACTTGTGCTTACCCTCGTCGTCCTCAAGACCATGGAGCACTACACTTCTCACCCAGGGATGGAGGATTCCCATATGGCGGGATCCTCACTAGGATCTTGAGTTCTTGGTGGACACGAGTGGTGAGGAGGGAAGACTCCAGCGGACAAGTTCGACGGGGTAACCTCTTGAGGATGGGTCTCCACACCCTTATGGATACACCTCGAGGCGGGGCTCGGAGAGGTAGGGATAGGAGGGCTGCCCCTATGGAGGATGTTCCCATGGAGGAGGAGTCTAGCGAGGAGGATGGGGACTATGTCCCTCGGGATGAGGAGGATGATTTGGTGGATGAGGACATCCACAGGAGGTGCCTCGAGGTCGAAATCTTGATCTGGCTTCACCAGGCTGTGGGCCCACAACATAGAGCCCCACCACGAGAGTGGTGCATATGATTTGAGGGCATGATGTCACAATGAGGGCTTTGAAGGATGGCCAAGATCAGCTGCTAAGAAGGTGGGCGAGAGTGCTTCAGGAGGAGCGCATCCTGGAGGCGAGCTACCTTGGAGAACTCCTTTCTCGGTGGGCGGGACTTGGATACCACGGCCAATGCCATCTCGGAGATTTTGGCTGACTTGGAGGAGATCGGTTGGTGAACTCGAGGTTTGACTACTCGACCATCGCCTCAATGTCAACTCTAGACCTCCGGTGAGCGTAGTAATAATAGGCGAGCGACGACGATGATCAGTGAGGACTTAGCTCGTCCACACCAACTTCTCACCTGTTCCATGTTGTCTATCCTATTGTATTTTCCCTTTCTTTTCTCATTCCTTGTACTTGCTCTGTAACTGGACTTATATTGTGGGATAATGTATTTTGACAGTGGTCTGTGGTGGATTCGCATGTGTGATGACTTGTGTAGTTTAGTTGTGGTGTCTTTGTAAATTTTTTATCATTGTTATATTATATATATCTGTTGTTTATCAGGTGTTTGTGTGAAAATTTTTGGAAATCTCATTTTGCGTCGTTATGCTGCCGAAATTTCGTCAAACTTATACTCGATGGGTTATGACACCAATTAATTTACCTTTTATTTACTCACGCATGCCATGAATGCAATATCTAAATGCAACCATCTTTATTCCTTTCTTTCTTTGGCTTTTAACTCTTTAAAGCTTTTACATTAATCCAATCCCATTTTCCTATTATAGATTCTACGGGATTCTAATGGTATGCTGTGAGTGGACTAGAGTATCACGCTCTAATACCACCGTTGTCACACCCCGTTCACACAGAATCGGGCCAATGACCGGGTTAACACCGGTTAACCAAAACCTGCCAGGATCATCGTCTGATACAGTATTCCACCACGCATACACACAATTAAGAAAAGAGCTCATCGATTCGTGGAAGACTTGGTTTACCTGTGAATATTCTCATAATACTTGATACCCGAATTGTGATACAATAGTTAAATACATGTGGGCCCGAAGGCATGATATTTACACAATAAGAGTACAATTCACATATCAAGTACATAAAAGAAATCATAAAAAATCAGAGTATACAGCTCGGCTCGGTATCAAAGGTTGAGCCCAGCTCGGCATCACAAGGTAGAGCTCAGCTCGGCATCAAAAGTGGAGCTCAGCTCGGCATCAGAACTACGGTCTCACAGCATAACTCTCGCACGAGCAATCAGTGCCATGCTCTAACTCCTCAGGGGCCCACCAGTCCTCTTCAGGGAACTCAACTGTGGGACCCACCCCGTGCTCTTCAGATGGATGACTTGTAAAATCATCTAAAAGAGGTGCACACGTGAGATGAGCTCACTAGCTCAGTAAGTGGAAAGATGGACCACACAACAGTCCACACAACAAATCACAACCATATGCACTATATGTTATGTAATACATTTTAAATCACATTCACCTAAGCAACATTACTAAGTCTTTGGTTTAGTGCTACTACAACGGCGATTACCGTCGCTCGGGTATGACCTGAACTCCATCATGATCGCCCATAGGGCTATCGGAGAAGGCCCACCGTGAGTACTCTGAAAAATAAAAACATGCCGACCACCGGCTCTCAATATAAAGTAAATAACTGAAAATTAAAGGTGCTGACTCCAGCAATTTAAAAGCAGTACGATTGGTCCTCTTGAATATACCATCGGGGTTACCGACTATCCTAATTATCGGCCGGGCATACTGTCTAACCGCCACAGTGACCTGACAACCGCGATCACTGCTTCCCCCCAAATGGTAACCCAACACCTTAACCCCTGTTGGGAAGGGTCGTAGCACGGGAAGGTGATAATCCTAAACCACATGCTCCTATATGACAATAGTACGATTGTATAGTGCCACCGCGTCCCATACCACGGGCCACCAATGCACTCGTTTCCAAGCCGACTACGACATCTAGTCTATTAATGCATCATGCACAATGATGTCAACATTCATCACATAAGCATATCATCACTTGGCATTTAGAAATTAAACACAACACCCATGCATAACAATATGAGGATGACTAATCTACATAGCATTTTCATGATGGCATGGCTAGACTAGATACAATTAAATGAATGTCAAACAATGCCTTAAAACAAGGCCAAACGTCCTCTCCCCACTTACCTATAGTGTACAAGGACTCACGCTCGGTACGGGTGAGATCCGGTGCGAGAAGCGTGGGATTTGGTGAACCTATCATGAGTGAGTGGGGTTAGTATTTCACCATTTTGGAATCAAGATTAACATGATCCGATGACAAGATCATGTTTAGAATCCTAAAAGAAGGTCACACGTCCAATTTGGGTCCAATCGGACGTAAAAATCACATTCAGAGCCTCTCGGGTGGGTCAGACAACCCACTGTCGACCACCGATCAGGTGGAGGGTAGATCAGCCATCCGTCGGCTGCTGTCGACCCACCAGTTTGCCGAGGTCTGCTAAGATCGTGGTGGGTGGCCCACCGGTCGGCCCGCCGGTCTTGGCGGGAAACTGCTATTTCTTCCCAACTTCCCCCAACCTTTGGGGATCCAAATAGGGCTTATCCAAATCCATTCTTCACACATTCAAGGTCTCATAAGATGGTTCTAACCTAGATCTAGGTTAGATTTAAGGAATGGGAAGCCATCTTACCTTCTTTGCTCAAGAACTCCTTCAAAACCCCAAAATCACTTCAAATCAACAATGCTTCTCCAACCTTGTAAATACTTCTTCAAATCCTTCAAAATCAACACATAGATCATCTATTAAACCTTCGATTCATCATCTCAAGGGGGATTTATAAGATCTCAAGAAAACCTACCCAAATCAAGGGTTTTACTTGGGTATGGTGAAAGTTTAAGGAACCCAGCCTTTGCTCACCTCTAAACGTAGATCTAGTGTTGGAGATCACTCTTCCGACGTCGGAATGGGAAGATCAAGCCTCGGCGCCGTTGAAATCCATCTCTTCTTCCTCTTCTCCTCTTCTTTCCCTTCTTTTCTCTCTCTTCTTTACTCTTCTCACCAACGTACGAGTGTCATAAATGAAAAAAGAAAAAGGAAAATTTAAATGCTATTTATACTTCCTAAATAACTAAGCAATCACATGGATGGGTCACTCAGGTGGGTGGATGCGCCCACCTGTCCGCCCACTTGAGGGCCAAAACTTGGCCAACAAATGGGATTTTGACAAAATTCGGGCCTCGGCACGAACCTCACTCTTGGCATAAGATGTAATATATGTATGCGCCTTAAAATACGACTACATACCTGCTTTATCCATACATGGCCTTGTGATAGGTGCATGTACCCGTTAGGTACACCGTCTCTTACAGCTGGCTCGGACTTGTAAGGCCAGCCGGTGTTTAAGGTCACCCTTGCCATCATAGTCCATAAGGAACCCGCTTTAACTCTCTCCGGTTCGGGTCCTGCATGGTTAAACCGAGTCAACCGCGTAATCAGACCGGGTTTAAGAAGTAGGATATTACAACGATGGTCCCACTCAACTTTTTTTTTTTGTGTTTTTCTCCCAATCGGCGGGCTACCACCGGTGGGCTGCCCACCGGCGGGCAGCTTAGCTCGGCCCGTCGGTCCGACCCGAGGCAGAAACGCACAGGGGCTTTTAAGCCCCTGTTTCCTCCTCTTTCTCTCATTTCTTCTCTTGGCCTACTTGGGGCGATTTTTGGGAGGTTTTTGGTTAGTCCACTGGCGATTTCACTCAACGATTCTGCAGATTTTGGAAGATCCGAACTCCTTTCACTCTCAAGTAAGTCTCTTCTCCATTTCTCTTCTTGGAACATGTATTTTGGAGGTTGAATCCATTTATACTCCCCAAATCTTGATTTTTTTCATGTTTCTTTCCATAGAACAATCATTCCATGAGAATATGATACTTTCTTTGTGATTTATTCATAGTTTTGGGATTTACTACCCAATTATGAGAGAAAATCCCAAACCATGCCCTAATTTTTCCAATTTGGGGTTTTCTTCTACCTCTACCCTTTTCTCCCCAACTAATAACTCAAATGAAATTCCTCATCCTTGATTTGTACTTACAATGTTGGAGAGATCATGGAAATTTGTATATGCTTGAAATCCCATCTCTTTCTCATGAAAATCCATCTCTTTTCCATGAAAAGCCATCTCTTTTGTGTTGGGTTTCTTGAAAAAAAAATTTCTAGGTTTCTATGATTCTCCTCACATCATTTCATACTTGTGGACAACTTAAATCTCTTTCATTCCTTGCACCTCAATGTCATAATAGAAGATTTCTTTGCATAATCTTGATTGTATAATGATAGGCATTTCATTCATAGACATGTAAGCTTCAAGCTTTATACTATTATGGGACTTTTCATTTTCTTAGATTGAACTTGCACATTGAGATTTGGGGTTTTCCATCATTTCTCACTTGCTATGCTTTATACGCCTTTGTTACGTTTCTATTTTGCAATGTGCTAGTGGATATCATGTTTTGGGGGTTTCTTTCTCTTCATTTTTCCATGGTTTAACACTCCTCTTTTTTTATAATAATCCACATTATGTATTTAGGTGCATTTACATATGCTTGCTCATCCACCTATTTGCTTCCTTTTCTATGCAACATCCTTACTTATCATCATCCCTTCTCTTTTCTTGCTAGGATGTCTTCTCGCAAGGGCAAGGAACCTGCATCCTCTTCCAATCGACGTAGGGCCACAACCTCTAAGCGGAAAAGTGTAGGGACTAGTTCCTCAGCCCTTCGCACAAGGCGACAAGGACAAGCCCCTATCGACCCTTTAGACTATGATGAGGGACTCTTTCAAAGTTTGGGGGTGGCAACCAATTGGCAGACCTTTCTAAAGAGGTCTGTGATGATGGAGAAGACCGTGGTGATTAGTGATTTCAACAAGATTCAACTTCAAGAGAGATTTACTGCACTGGATTGGCAATCCATCCTTAACATCAATCATCCATGCTATGAACAACTGGTTCGAAGATTCTACTGTAATTTGGAGGTTTCTTACCAATATGGGGAGTACTCAATCACTAGCATGGTGAAAGGGGTGAACATTTGCTTGACTGTGGACACCCTTGCTAGCATTTTAGATATTTTGTCAGTTGGGCATCAATTCTACAGTCCCCCAAGGAATAAGCCCGTGGGCCCATCCTTAAGTTCGGAGACACAGGACCACATTTACGAGACCACTTATGGCAGCAAGGAGCGTCCGGATTCCGAGACGACATTTTACCTGGAGGTTCGTGTATTTGTTCGCTTGGTTCAGTTTAATTTACTCCCTAGAGGAGGTCACCGAAACCAAGTAGGCTTCATGGCGGCCTACATAGCCTTTTGCATCTATAAGGCCTTGGAGGGAGGTGTCGAGCACTTTTGCTTGCCCTACATTATACTTAAGACTATGGAGCATCATACCACACACCCTGAGGATGGAGGTTTCCCATATGGTAGGATCCTCACCAGGATCTTTGAGTTCTTTGGGGTGGATTTGAGTGGTGAGGACGGAAATACTCCAGCGGATAAATTTGATAGGGAAAACCTACAAAGGATGGGTCTCCAGTCTCTTATGGATGTACCTCAGAGAGCAGGAGCTCAAAGAGGCAGGGACAGGGGGAATGCCCACAGAGAGGATGTCCCTATGGAGGAGGAGATTAGTGAGGAGGATGAGGATTATGTTCCTCAATTCGAGGAAGAGGAATTTCTGGACGAGGATATCCTCGAGGAGGAGCCTCTTGATTCGAGAGATGCTGATCCTGACTTTACGAGGGCTACAAGGCCACAACATAGAGCCCCACCACCTGAGAGTGGTGCATTTGACTTTGAGAGTATGATGATTACTATGAGGGCCTTGAAAGATGGGCAAGATCAACTTCTGAGAAGACTAGATGAGAGTGCTACTAAAGAGGAAAACATCTTAGAAAGGCAGGCTACATTAGAGAGTTCCTTCCTAAGATTGGGCGAGGATTTGGACACAACGGCCAATGCTATTTCAACGGATTTTTCCCGACTCCGGAGGGATGTACAACTAGTGAACTCAAGGTTTGATTACCACAACCGTCAGCTCAATGTTAGATCGAGGCCTAGGAGGGATGGAGTAGTAGAGTTAGACGATGACGAGGGTCTCTGAGGACTTAGCTCGCCTATCTAAATCAGCTTTTTACTTGTCTCTATGTTGTTTATATTATTATTTTTCTTTGTACTTTTCTCTGTAATTGGACTTGCTAGTATGGTGTTATGATGTTATTGGTGACTTGTGGTTAGCTTGGTATACTTGATGACTTATTGTAATTTAGTTGTAACCATGTTAGTTAGCCTTTATCCATTATGCTTATTTGTATATATATATATATATATATATGTTGTCTATCAGGTGCTTATGTATGAAAATTTTAGGAAATCTTGTTTTAGCGTCGTTATGCTGTCAAAATTTCGTTAAATTCGTACTTGACGGGTTATGAAATCAAATAACTAATATTTTATTTATTCCAAGTAAAATTTCTCTCATGCATGCCATAAAATGCAATAATTAAATGCAACTATTTTTTTTTTTCAACTCTTTAAAGTTTTTTCCATTTACCCAACCCCATTTCCTATTGTAGATTTCTTTGGGGTCTAAATGGTATGCTGTGAGTGAATAGAGCATCACGCTCTGATACCACCATTGTCACACCCTTTCACACAGAATCGGACCGGTGACCGGGTTAACTCCGATTCACCCAAACCTGCCAAGATCATCTGATACAGTACTCAACCACAGCATACACACATCTAAGATAAACATTCAAAAGTTCAGCGGAAAACTTAATTTACTTGTAAATACCCCCAATATACTTGATACCCAAATTGTAGAATATAGATAAATACATGTGGGCCCACAGGCATGATATTTACATAAAAAGAATAAAAATTCACATATCAAGTACACAAAAAGGGGTCACCAAAAGAATCAAAAAGTAAAACCACATGCAGCGTCAACCTGCGGTCCCATGACACATGCCTACGTATAATCCGTACCGTGCTCATACTCCTCGGGGACCCACCAATCCTTATCGGGAAACTCAACTATAGGGCCCGACCCTTGATCTTCAGGCTAGTAACCTATAAAATCATCTAAAAGAGGTGCGCATGTGGGATGAGCTCACTAGCTCAGTAAGTGAAAAGAAGGACCACACAACAATCCACACAATAATCACATCCATATGCGTTATATGCTATGCAATTCATTTTAAATCTCAATCCACCTAAACAACATTACTAAGTCTTTGGTTTAGTGCTACTACAACCATAGTGTGCGTATGCTCCGGGTACGAACCATGAACTCCATCCCGCGATACATCCATAGGGCTGTCGGAGAAGGCCCACCGTGAGGACTCGGAAAAGTAAAGCATGCCAACTACCGGCTCTCATCATAAAAGTAAATGACATAAAATAAAGGTGTTGACTCCAGCAATTTAAAAGCAGTACGATTGGCCCTCTTGAATATACCACTGAGGTTGTCGACTGTCCTAATGACCAGCCGGGCGTATGTCGAACCGCCACAGTGACCCGACAACCGTGACCACTGCTTCCCCTTAAATTGTAACCCAACACCTCAACCCCTGTTGGGAAGGGTCGTAGCACGGGAAGATGATAATCCTAAACCATATGCTCCTATATGGCGTAGTACGATTGCATAGTGCCACTGCGTCTCATTCCACGGGCCACCAATGCACTCGTTTCCAAGTTGACTACGACATCTAGTCTAATAATGCATTATGTATAGTGATCCCACCATTCATCACACTAGCACATCATCATTTAGCATTGAGAAAGTAAAACACAACACACATGTCATAATCATATGAGGATGGCTAAGCTACACATAATTTGCATGATGACATGGCTAGTCTAGATACAATTGAATGAATGCCAAACAAGCCTTAAAATAAGACCAAACGTCCTCTCCCCACTTACTTGTCGTGTACAAAGACTCACGCCCGGTACGGGTGAGATCCAGCACGAGAAACGTAAATTTTAGTGAACCTATCATAAGTGAATGGGGTTAGTATTTCATCACTTTGGGGTCAAAACTAACAAGATTTGATGATTAAATCATGTTTAGAATCATAAAAGAAGGTTTCCCGTCCGTTTTGGGTCCATTCGGACACAAAAATCACGTTGGGGGCCTCTCGGGTGAGCGGGTCAGCCCACCGGTCGGCCCACCGGTGGGGATCGAGGGCCGATCCCTCTTAGTAGTGCCAGCAGGCCGTTCGCCACACGGTCTCGATCCACAGGAGGGCAAAAAATGCCTTTTTCCCCAAAACTTTTCCCAACCTTGGGGAATCAAATGGGGCTTTTCCAATCACACTTTTCCCACATCCAAGGTCTTATAAAATGATTCTAACCTAGATCTAAGTTAGATTTAAGGATTGAAAAGCCATCTTACCTTCTTTGCTCAAGAACTCTATCAAAACCCCAACTCACTTCTTAGCTCAAGAAATCACCAATGCTTCTCCAACCTTGTAAACACTTCTTCAAATCCTTCAAAATCAATACATAGATCATCTATCAAACCTTAGATTCATCATCTCAAGGGGGATTTACAAGACCTCAAGGAACTCTACCCAAATCAAGGGTTTTACTTGGGTTTGGTGAAAGTTTAAGAAACATAGCCTTTGCTCACCTCTAATCGTAGATCTCGTGTTGGGGATCACTCTTCCGGTGTCGGAATGAGAAGATCAAACCTTGGCGCCGCTTAAATCCATTTCTTTTTCCTCTTCCTTCCCCTTTCCTCTTCTCCGTTCTCTTTTCTTCCTCCTTTTCTCTCTCCTCTTTACTCTTCTCACCAAACTCCTTAATGTAATAAATGAGAAAATGAAAACACAAAATAAATGCTATTTATACTTTCTAAAACAACTAGTAACCACCTGGGTGGGTCACTCAGGTGGGCGCATCCGCCCACCTGTGACCACCCACCTAAGGGCCGAAAATTGGCCAACAAGTGGGATTTTGATGGAATTCGACTCTCGGCACAAGGTATATTATACGTATGCGCTTTAGGATACTACTACATACTAGCATTATCCGTACATGGCCTTATCATACATGCATGTGCACGGCTTGGGTACACCCATCTCCTCTGACACTGACTCGGACTTGTCTGGCCAACCTATGTTCAAAGTCACCCTTGCCATCATGGTCCATAAGGAACCCGCCTTAACCCTCTTTGGTTCGGGTCCTGCATGGTTAAACTGGGTCAACTATGTAATTAGACCGGGTTTAAAAAGTAGGGTATCACAATCCACATTTCCAAAGAGCTATGTTTGACTTGGATTGAAGTGGTATGTGACTCACATTCAGTTGTTTGGTGTCTGCAAAATAAGATCATTCCTGGGAAGTTTAGACGAAAATGGTTCTCCTTGCTAAGTTATTTAAATGGTACTAGATGGAATATTATTCACTGCTTTAGAGATGTGAATATGGTAGCTGATAGCCTTGCTAAGCATGCTGTAGCTACAAGATTGTCAACATTTTGGAATGAAGCTCCTCGATTTACTCTTTATGATGTTGATTGGGATGCCACAGAGAGACCCTGATATAGATTCAAGTGATTGGTTAGATGTTAGGCTTTAGATAGATTTCGTTTGTTTAGTCTTCTTCTCTGTTGATGGCAATGCCGAAGGTGGAATTAGCGATTAGGTTTTGATCTCTCCTAGTTCAGGTCTCTTTCTATTGATAGCAATGCCGAAGATGGAATTGAGATCTGGTTTTATATTTCAACTATGCCCAATTGAGTTTCTCAGTATTTTATTCTTTCTTTTTTAATAAAATCTTGCTGACCTTTAGCAAAAAAAAGTAATTATAAAACTATAACATTCTACTAGCCACGGGAAAAATTATTCTAACACCAGAAAATCTAAACAGTAGATTATCTTCTATTATATCAGACATGACCAACCTCTTGGCATTTGTTCTCCTAATTAAAACTCTTTTGCACACATAATAGAGTGAGGGGACAAGGGTACCAATGACATGCAGAAGAAAGTGAGGATGTGAGTTTTTTGGGAAGTTTGGCTCTTTCATCATTGAATAAATAAAGGCAAGCAATCCAATATATAATTCTAAATTCCAAATTCTACTTGATGGGTCTTTAGGTCAAATTTGGAAGAGCAATTGAAACATGAGCATGTCTCAAGCATGTTCCAAGGGATGGTGCTTCGAATCCACTAAGACCCTTTATAATTTTTAAATTGGTAAAATTTGCTAGCAATGTTGTATTTAAGATAGGTACAAAGTTATAAATGCCTTTGCTGTCTTTAATCAATTTCTATATGTGATTACAGATAAAAGTTCATAAGCTTTTGTACCCTTAAGACTCTCCAACCCAAGTTTTCTAAACCACTCATTTGAAGTTTCTCATGTACTTGTTTCCTTATATTATTGCACCATAGTCATCCAACCTATCTCAACTTCCTATATGATCAAAAAGCTTTTGAACAGTCCCAAGCCCACACAACAAAAGAATCAGAAACGGTGAAAGAGATGAAGATGGTTGTAAGCTAGCTTTCCACCTGAAGCTGGATCCAGTTATTGACGCTGAAGCATTGTTAGTGATCCAGTCTGATAGTTATTTTTAAAAGCTTGAAGTCTTAGTTTAATGTTATGTCATGTGAATATAATAAAATATAATAAAAAAATATAAGAATTTTTTTCTCCAATAGTTAGCAAATGAAGTATTAATATAATACTATCATAAGTGTTAAAAACTATCATATTGACATAAAAATAACTTGCATGGTTGTATACAAAAACTGAAAAAGAATTAGATTTAAGGGCAATCAAACAATTATGCAAGCAAGTTTGGAACAACAAGCATGGGAACTAAGGTATGAGTAGGCTGTTTAAAGCTAGATTTTTGAAAAATGGAAATATAAAATCATCCTTTAAGTCTTCTTCTATTTGGCCTGGCTTTTGCAAAGTTTGAAATTTAGTCTCTTCCAGAGAGCTGTGGATTGTGGGTAATGGCCATGATATTAGACTCTGGTCTGATATCTGGATAGGAGATAAATCTATTGCAGAGACATGTGGATTAGACTCTGAGTTCTTAAAAAACTCTTCCTTGAAGGTGGCTGATGTCATTCACAATTCTAAATGGGCATTACCTTCTGTTCGACCCCTCTCCTTCATCATTGTTTTGAAGCTGCGCATTCCATTAGCCTGCCGCTTTCTCCCTTGAAGGATAGATGTGTTTGGAGTTGTACCTCCTCTGGCATTTTTTCTTCCTTTTCTGCATGAGAGGAGATAAGAAAGCGTTACCCAAAGGTTCCATGGAGCTCCTTGGTTTGGGGAAAACTCATGCAACCAAGACTGTCCACTTTTGGATGGCGTTTAATGCATAAAGGCTTCCTATGGATGATATTGTTTCAGCTAAAGGAATTCCCTTGGCTTCCAAATGCACCTTATGTGATGAGCAAGCGGAGTCTTTCAATCATCTATTCATGGGCTATAAATTTGCTCTGACAATATGGAACATGTTCCTTGACTGTTTTGGATTGATTTGGCCTGATATTGTGGATTTACCTCAGCTAGTTCAGTAGTGGATAGAAAGCACAGGGCGATGGGTTTTAAGGATCCTTGGTCCATGGGGCTTATCATTGTGGCTGAAAATAGTTGGAAGGAAAGGAACTTTAGGAGATATGAGAGTAGAATGCTCTCTCATTTCTCTGTCTTTGATACGATAAAAAGAGACTTCCAAGATTATAAATTTGCTATCTCTGACCGATTATTCCATTTCTCTAATCTCATGTGCTGCCAGTGTTTGGGATTGATTATTAGTCCAAAACGTCCTCCAGAGATTTTAGAAATTTTTTGGTGTAAGCCTCCTCCTGGTTGGATTAAATTAAATGTGGATGATAGTTCCGTGGGCAACCCTGGAAGGGCTGGTGCAGGTGGAGTTATTTGAAGTGATCTGGGAGTTGTGATTGGCTCTTTTAAGAGGTTTCTTGGAGTTCAAACTAATTATGTAGCAGAATTTCAAGGTCTGATGACAGATATTCAAATGGCCAAAGATCTGAGAGCGTAATCTCTATAGATTGAGTCAGACTCTGCAGCAGTGGTAGTGGCAGTCCAAGCTAGCTCCATTCCATGGTTTGTTGCCCAACATTGGATCTCCCTGGAGCCTTACTTGCTCTCCATTGTTTGGAAGATTTCTCTTTGTTTTAGGGAGGCAAATAGTATAGCTGATTTTTTGGTTCGGGATGCGGCAAAATTTGGATCATCCGAGACAAACGTTCAACTTCCTAAGCACATTTGGGATGAGGTAGCTCATGATGCCAAGTCTAGGCCTAGATTTCGGTTTTAATTTTCTCTTTTGAGTTTTTTCCCTGCTCATGGCAATGCCGAAGGTGGGGGAAAAATTCGGATTTTAAGTTTGTCGATGTATTTCTTTTTCTTCATTTTAATGAAATACTGAATCTTTAACGGAAAAAAAAAAAAAAAAAACAATTATTTAAGGTAATTATGGGTGTTTCTCAAAGACAGAATCATGATAACCAAACAGTTATTCAAAGAGAATTACCATATAGAATCAGTACTACCCAAACATTATTTTGTCAAGAATATAAATCCAAGGAGCCACATTCTATGGGATTATATTCTTAAAAGATAAATGTCTCTAAAAAATCAAGCAATCAAACGAGCATTTAAGTAATTTAGGTCACGGTATCGGCGTTGGTTTTGGTCACCGCAATACCCATAAGTATTGATTGTATAGGGCCTGATAAGACGATTTTGCCGTTGATTCCAATACGATTTCCTAAACCATGTGGGAACTAGAACTTTGTTGCTTTTTATGCAATTCAGCTGTTGGGCACGTTTGCAAGGTGACAAATTCAATTTTAAAGCTTATACTCCTATCCTCTACATGATCACGCTTCAAGTGTCCACCTTACAGTCAAAATGTCAAAATAAAACCCAACAGCCTACCCTCCAGTGTGTGTGGATCAGGTTCCCCTTTCCTGTACGAGAACCCTTAGACCACACATGGTATCTATGATAGGGTTTTTCCTATCGTGGATACCAAGTGTGTGAATTAGGTTCGAACTATTCTGGTATGAAAACTTGATCCGCTCTCCCACCCACCACTTCCCTAGAGGGAGCTTAAATTCTGATCTCCAGGCTCCGACTTGAAGCACCAATTTTTGAAGTCGCAATGGTGATTTCAGGTTGGCTTTCAGATCTAGAATTTTCGAAGATATAAAACCTCCCATTCCAACCCACACTTCTTTTGCTTTCATTCACAGCTTTACTGCATTAATTCCAAGCAAATGATGTCAAATGTCTGGCTGTTCCAAGGGATGCTAACAAGGATAGCAGTGGTGTTGCTGGTGGTTCTTCTGGGATGGGCTTATCAGGCCACAAAGCCTCCCCCTCCCAAGATATGTGGATCCCCAGGTGGTCCTCCTGTTACATCATCCAGAATTAAGCTCAGTGATGGAAGGTATTTGGCATAAAGGGAGAGTGGGGTCCCCAAGGACGAGGCCAAATACAGAATCATCTTCGTTCATGGTTTGGCTCCTCCAAAGATTTCACTTTACCTGCATCTCAAGTAATATTGGTTTCTTGTTTAGTCTGATCATTCAAATTTTGGCTTTTCTTTCGTTTTAGATTAATTAGAAATGAAACTTTGTGCAGGAACTTACAGAAGAGCTGAGGATATATTTTCTCTCATTTGATACAGCTGGGTATGGAGAAAGTGATCCAAACCCAATGAGGTCAGTGAAAAGTGAAGCATTTGATATTCAAGAACTGGCCGATCAGTTGGCGATTGGATCAAAGTTTTACGTGATTGGTATCTCTATGGGAGGTTACCCGGCTTGGAGTTGCCTTAAACACATACCACACAGGCATGAAGCCACTGTCTACTTAATGGCTCATTCTTTTTTTCTATACATGAAAATCAAAATATAAATTATCAGGAGAAATTTCTCTCTTCTCTCCCTTGCAGGTAACCACCCCAACCCATCTCACACCATCCACGGGATGTGGTCTCCTACACGAAAATTATCCTCTTTGCAGGTTGGCGGGTTTATCCTTGGTAGCTCCTGTTATCAATTACTGGTGGTCTTCTTTTCCTGCCAGACTATCAATACAAGCCTACAGGAAGCAGCTGTTGCAAGACCAATGGACACTTGGGATCGCACACTACACCCCTCAACTGCTATACTGGTGGATGACTCAGAAATGGTTCCCTTCATCTGCTGTAGTGGAGGGGAACCCAGGGATCCTCAGTAGCAAAGACAGAGAGATCTTAAGTCAGATGCCCAAAGCCATTGGATCACAGCTCAAAGTAAGTTCTGTATTTTTTTTTTTCTTTGCCAATGACGGGTATCCAGCCCTTTGGCCTGACTAGTCCCACGGGCCCATACTAACTCCACAACTGCATGGACCGGGTTATGCCGGGGTTGAATGAGGACCATTCAACTTTCACTGAAAGCTTTATTGAAAGCAGTGAAGAACACTAAACACCCGGTGCGAGTGGCCCTAGATGTGCTTAGTGGGAGTCTAATTTAGGACATCTGAGTTTACGACTCGTACCAAAATAAGTTCTATAATTAAATCATAACTTGGGAAATGAACACTCTATGGTTGGACGACCTCTGCCGTGTAGACATAGACGGTGGAGAAATGATGAGATAAAAATCCTCTGTTTTGTTTAAATCTTGCACTTCTTTGTTTTGCCCCTACAAAAGATGACATGTGGACAAATAAAAGTGAACGGCCAAGATTAGTTTAAGGTTGAAACCAATGCAAAACCGGATTGAGATTGGATGAACACCATTCAAATGAATCAAACCGGTTTGAGTCTCCTTCTGTTTGAATCAAAACAAAGAGAGACTCCTGCTGGTTGCATTCTGTCGCACGATTTTTATCCGGTCCTTGGTGCTTCGTCGTCACGCTTTTCAGGAGAACTCTATATAGAAACACAACCCTAAAACGATGCAGAAGATAATGGAAAAACAAAACAAACAATGCACACGGATTTTACGAGGTTCGGCAAGGTTGCCTACGTCCCCGGTGAGATGAGATCCTGCTTCACTATTAATGGAGAATAGGGTTACAGCGCTTGTCCTCACACTTCTCAGTATTGCTTGCATTACAGAGAAAGAAACCCTCGCTAAAAAACCCTAATCCGGAAAGTACACAATTGCTCTCAAATAAAACATTCAAGCGGGGAGCTGCGCCCCCCTACACCCCCTGCTATGCAAGGGCCTCGCCTTAACCCCCATAACCCTTAACTTGGCTAAGCGGGACCATTGCCTACTGTCTGAGGTGTTGCAGTACTCCACAGGATTAAACTGCGACGGAATACAAGACATCGTGCACCAACAATCTCCACGCCCTTCTTTCTATGTAAAGAGAGGAATCCCTCAGTCTTGAGCCATCACAACGTTCCTATAGAGAGAGAGAGAGCGGCGAAGAGTTTTCTCCGCTGCTGCAGAAGGGTTTCCAGTTCCAAAACTATCAAAAAAACTGTTGAGATCTTTCTGCAGAGCTAGTAAAAAAAAACTTCATTCGGTCGGAATGGCTCGCCCTCTTTCTAACGCAAAGATTGTTTCTGCTCTCGTCGATTCCATCTCAGTTTCAATCAACAGAGAAGAAATAAAAAAAAAAAAAAACTCTTGGATCTTGTTTTCATTTAAGAAGAAATCAAAGAAAAAAAAAAAAAAAAGGCTCTTGGATCTTGTTTGGATCGGAAGGGGTTGATTGCAACGTTGGAAGTATCGTGCGGTTACTTGCGAGAATGGGTCTTGGTGGCCAGATGAAGAAGAAGAAGAATGGAGGAAACGAATTTTGAAGAGAATGAGAGAGAGAACAGAGTGAAGAAGAAGAAGAGAGGAGAAAATGGATTTTTAGGGTTTCGAAATTCAAGATAATGCCTCTGTACGGGTTGAGTTGGGTCATACCTATCTCCATCTGATTCACTTACCTCAACTCGGTTTTGGTGGAGTTTCAACCAAGCAAGCATCTGAACCATTCACTTAAAATTATCCACATATCGTCTTCTACAGGCAAAACAAAGAAATGCAAGATTAAGAAAAATAGAGGATTTTTATCATTTCCGGTAATGCACCCGAGTCCAAAGTAACCATCATTGAAAGATGGGCCAGATATCGATATTTTAGATCAGACCTAGAGGATTTCTGTCAGTCCAACCGATCCATAAATTATTCAGAAATCTTCTCTACATCACAGAGTCTCATATGGAAACAAAAAATTTGTACTGGACTATATTCTTCAGTTGAATTGATATATGCACACCAGCTGGTTCTGGACCTCTAGTAGATTTCCCTTAATAAAGGTACTTTACAGATCAAAATTAAGGTTTTTGTGTTTGTAATATTTACGAGAGAGCAAGACAGCAGGGTGTGTTCGAATCTCTTCATCGAGACTTGATGGTTGGTTTCGGTTCTTGGGACTTTGATCCGATGGATCTAAATAATCCATTCCCTGAGGAAGAGGGTTGTGTTCATATCTGGCAGGGATACGAAGATAGGCTCCTTCCATTTTTCCTGCAGCGCTATGTCGCCCAAAGGCTGCCTTGGATCAGGTATCACGAGCTTTCTGATCATGGACATTTCTTTTCCTTCCAACACAAGTTTTTTTGATGATATCCTGAGGGCACTTGTCCTTGGAAGAGAAGAAAAACCACCATCCACGTTACCAGCCTAGTTAAAGTAGTAATCCTTTCCTTTCGTCATTAATTATCTAGTTAAGTAGTTTTATTCTTGGCTGCAAGAAAATTCTTGTTCAACTTTTCCTCTCCAGCTGGGTGGAGGAGAACTTCTCTTTTTTTTTTTTTTCTGAGATTCGTGTACTGTGAAGCAGTTAAAAAGAAAGAAACAAAAAAAAAAAAAAAGATGGATGTATGTTTTTACTTCCTGTGGTCAGAAGAAATTATTGTATTGGTTCTACCAAAATAAAAAATGAAATTGTTGTATTGAAGTACTAAAAAATGTTTTATATATTCTTATCCAGAAAAACTGTTTTTATTATATACATTTAGGGATGGGCAATTGGGAAGTCTGGATGATGACCTCGTAGCAGAACCATTTTTGTATGGTGTCTAATTCACACATGAAGTCCACTTGTTCTCTTTCTTCTTAAAACATGTTTTCATAGTGAATGGATTTCATGTGTGGATCAGACCCCTTATAAAATTGGTTCTCCTATAAATTGGGTGGCTAATAAATAAATTATAGATCACGATTAGGGATTGAGTTTGAAAAGATCAATATTGGATGGGTATGACCGTTAAGATAACTTGTCATTACTTGAGCCCAATGAACACAATTAACGGTTTCTTTTAAAAATTATTCTAATAGGTTGCTTGAGCCCAATGAACACAATTGAAGATTCCTTCTAAGATTATTCCAATAAGTTGAGTGACGTCAGAAGTGTCCATAATGCGAGTGATGGTGACTGACTTGACTGTGAATGGTGTTACATAATTGAGTGACGGTGGCCATAATGCTTGAGCCCATGCAGTGAACATAATTGACGGTTCATTCGAAGATTATTCCAGTTGGTTGGGTTACATCAGAAATGGTCATGATGGAAATGGTGGTAGACTTGACTGTGAACGATGTTATGATTTATGAAGCCTTTGAACGTGAGCCCAATCTAAAGGCTCTCCAATAGCAACATGGAACACAATATTGGCCGGTTGACCCAAATAATCACTTGGGAGTGAGAATCTCACCGTCAGAGCATACTTAAGGGTAGAAAGGTAAAGTTAGATGGATAAAAAAGGTAGGGGAACCTACAGGTAAGTTGCTACTTTGCGGGGGTTTAGGTAAGAGTTTTTTTTTTTTGGGAGTTCGTCTCGGTCGGTGTCGTGTCGAGTTTGGTCAGGTTCTGGACTTTAATCGGGCTTCTTCTAATCAGACTAATCGGGCCTCAAACAGGATAATATACCAACAAAGCCTTAATCGGGCCTTAAATAGTCTTTACTTTACTTGGATTTAAGATACTTTAATTTATTTTGTTAAATCATCAACAATTTTAAAAAGATATTAATTACATTTAATAATTAATAAAAATATCAATATACACCCTATTCTATCCAAAAAAAATCCAAATAAGTATATTAACGGTCGGGCTTGTAAATGGGTCAGGCCGATCGGGAGGCCCATCGGGCTATACCTTACACCATGTACTACCTATTTATTAATGGGCCAGGCTTAGGCATGACACATTTATTAATCGGGCCGGTCTAAGTTGGATCATAAACATGTCAAGCTTGATCGAGACTACCGGTGCGGGCTTAGAATTGACACCCCTAGATGAGAACACGGGAGTTTCAAAGGGGTCATGGTTAGGGGTGATGTTTAGAATAGTGATTTGGAGGAGGGTGCGTGTCACACCGTTCACTGAACCGGGCGATGGCAAGGTTAACATCAGTTAACCCAAACGCCGGATCATCGTCTGATATCCAACACGGCATACACACAACTAAGAAAGTGTTCATCAGTTCAACGAAAGACTTAATTTACCTGTAAATATTCCCATTATACTTGATACCCAAATTGTAATATATAGTTAAGTACATGTGGGCCCGCAGGCATGATATTTACACAAAAGAATATAATTTACATATCAAGTACACAAAAGGATCGTCAAAACACAAAGTGCATTCGATTCGGTATCAAAAGTAGAGCTCATTTCGGTATCAAAAAGTAGCTCATTTCGGTATCAAAAAGTAAAGCTCATTTCGGTATCAAAAGGTAAGCTCGCTCGGTATCAAAACTAAAGCTCATTTCGGTATCAAAGATAGAGCTCATTCGGTATCAAAAGCTACGGTCCGTAGCACAACCCTCGCACGAGCAATCCGTGCCGTGCTCTAATTCCTCAGGGACCCACCAATCCTCTTGGGGAATTCAAGCTGTGGGGCCCGACCCGTGCTCTTGAGTTGATGACAGTAAAATCATCTAAAGAGGTGCACCGTGGGATGAGCTCACTAGCTCAGTAAGTGAAAAGAAGGACCACACAGCAGTCCACACAACAAATCACAACCATATACACTATATGCTATGTAATTCATTTTTAATCACATCCACCTAAACAACATTACTAAGTCTTTGGTTTAGTGCTACTACAACCACAGTGCGCGTATACTCCAGGTACGAGCCGTGAACTCCATCCCGCTATACGCCCATAGGGTTGTCGGAGAAGGCCCACCGTGAGTACTCAGAAAAGTAAAACATGCCGACCACCGGCTCTCAATATAAAGTAAATGACAGAAATTAAAGGTGCTGACTCCAACAATTTAAAAGCAGTACGATTGACCCTCTTGAATATACCACCGAGGTTGTCGACTGTCCTAATGACCAGCCGGGCGTATGTCTAACCTCCACAGTGACCCGACAACCGCGACCACTGCTTCCCCCCAAATGGTAACCTAACATCTCAACCCCTGTTGGGAAGGGTCGTAGCACGGGAAGATGATAATCCTAAATCGCATGCTCCTATATGACATAGTACGATTGTATAGTGCCACTGCGTCCCATTCCATGGGCCACCAATGCACTCGTGTCCAAGCCGATTACGGCATCTAGTCTATTAATGCATCATACACAATAATGTCAACATTCATCACATAAGCACATCATCATTTGACATTGAGAAAATAAACACAACACACATGGCATAAAATGTGAGGATGACTAAGCTACATAGCATTTGCATGATGACATGGCTAGTCTAGATACAATTTAAATGAATGCCAAGCAAGCCTTGAAACAAGGCCAAACGTCCTCTCCCACTTACCTGTAGTGTACAAAGACTCACACCTGGTACGGGTGAGATCCGGCATGAGTGAGTGGGGTTAGCATTTCGCCACTTTGGGGTCCAAACTAACAAGATTTGATGACAAAATCATGTTTAGAATCCTAAAAGAAAGTCGCACGTCCGTTTTGGGTCCATTTGGATGTAAAAATTACGTTGGGAGCCTCTCGGGTGGGTCGGATAGCCCACCTGTCATGACCACGTCAGGACCCATCGGTCTGATCGGTGGCGGTCGACTGTCGGTTGGCCTGATTGGGCCGAGGTCTGCTAAGACCGGTGGGCAGGTTGGCCCGCCGGTCGAGCCCGCCAATTGGCCCCGAGGATCTGCCCTCTCAGGCGGGTGCCCTCAGGCGGGCCATTTGGCCCATAGGTTTGGCCCACCGGTCTTGATGGGAAAATGCCATTTTTCCCCAAACTTTTCCCAACCTTTGGGGAATCAAATGGGGTTTTTCCAAGCCCATTCTCCACACATTCAAGGTCTTATAAGATGGTTCTAACCTAGATCTAGGTTAGATTTAAGGAATGGAAGCCATCTTACCTTCTTTTCCCAAGAACTCATTCTAAGACCCCAAAATCACTTCAAATCACCAATGCTCCTCCATCCATGGAAACACTCCTTCAAATCCTTCAAAATCAACACATAAACCATCTATTAAACCTTAGATTCATCATCTCAAGGGGGATTTACGAGACCTCAAGAAACTCTACCCAAATCAAGGGTTTCATTTGGGTATGGTGAAAGTTTAAGGAACCTAGCCTTTGCTCACCTCTAAACGTAGATCTCGTATTGGAGATCACTCTTCCGGCGTCGGAATGGGAAGATCAAACCTCGGCGCCGCTGAAATCCATCTCTTCTTCCTCTTTCTTCCCTTTTCCTCTTCTTTCCCTTCTTTTCTCTCTCCTCTTTACTCTTCTCACCAAATGCCCGAGTGTCATAAATGAGAAAAAAGGAAAAACATAATGATAGCTATTTATACCTTTTAAGACATCTTGTAACCTCATGGGTGGGTCACTCAGGTGGGCAGATGCGCCCACCTGTGATCGCCCACCTGAGGGTCGAAAATTGGTCACCAAGTGGGATTTTAATGGAATTCGACTCTCGGCACGAATCTCACTCTCGGCATAAGATATAATATACGTATGCGCTTTAAGATACGGCTATGCACCTGCTTTATCCTTACATGGCCTTATGATATGTGCATGTACACGGCTTGGGTACACCCGTCTCCTTTGGCATTGACTTGAACTTGTCTGGCCAGCCGGTGTTCAAAGTCACCCTTGCCATCATGGTCCATAAGGAACCCGCCTTAACCCTCTCTGGTTTGGGTCCTGCATGGTTAAACCGGGTCAACCGTGTAATCAAACCGGGTTTAAGAAGTAGGGTATTACAGTGTGAGTCATGGGGGTGTGGTTAGAGGGATTCTTGGTCGCAAGGGTGTTGGGACTGTAGAGGGATAAGGTGTGTGAAGTATAGAGGGTAGGGTGTGTTGCTTGAGACTCTTAGGGCCCATTTGATAACGTTTCAAGAAACGCGTTTCTGCCGTTTATATTTCCAGAAATAGCAGAAACGGAGCAAAAAACATTTGATAAAACTGTTTCGTTTCACTTATTTTTAGAAATAGAAATAAAAATTTTTACTTATTTATGGTTCAAGAAACGACCCAGGCGAAACAAGTTCAACTTGTTTCGCATTTTCTGGAAACGACTTGGGGTAATTCTTTCACTGGTTACCATCGACTTCTAAAAACATGACTTATCAAACACCTTCAATTCTGTTTATGTTTCTAGAAACGAAAATTTATGTTTCAGCCGTTTCTTAAAACAGAAACGGCAGAAACGTTATCAAACGGGCCCTTAATTTTGTTCCCCCTACCGATGATGATTTACGGCAAGAAATCAGATTTTATATTCTCACATTTACGAAGGAATTAGACTTTCGACATAAACCCAGTCAAACACGATAAAAAAACCTAATTATTCCTAACATAAACCCAGTGCATTAATTCATGGAGTACCATTGAGCATAAGAGATTGAGAATCAAGCTCGATATTATTTTAATGTTACGGGGAGAGTGACCACGATTTTCATTTCTTTGGATAGTGTTAGGAAAATGGTTTTGTTGATGTCTAGCATGTAAAAATCCGACTCTCAAATGAGTTGCGGGGTGTTCCATGAGTTCAAACCAACACCCAATCCAAAACCGATCCCCTTAGTAACTTCGGCTTGTCCTAGACCTGATTCGTTATTATTACTATGTATTGGTATATGATGTCGTTTTTGAGTATTAGCCAATAATCTTGGAATGCTTAAGAGAATGGTCATCAATCCCTCCTGCTGATTACAACAAAATATACCGTTTCATATTTACTACAAACTTCTTGAGCTTAGAATGAACTTGATTGCCCGTTGATGGATGGTACTCACCAAGGCGATATTGTCGGTATATTACACGTCAAATCGATATCGGATCACACGTAACACCACCCAACCCAATTGAAACAAACCGAGCTGGTGGACCACTTTCGACCAACTAGAGTTCGGGGACACCCTTGATCCACCTAGCATCCTTGGTTTTTGGCGGCTTTGCCTTTGGCCTCGGAGGTAATGAGATTCGCCTTACAGATTTGACCTTTTCTTTGAACATGTGTTGTATGTAGGGTTGTCAATTGGTTCGGTTACGATCAGGCTGAATTGGTTTCAGTTTTGGAATGAGGGAGACCAAAATCAATCCGTTAAGGAACTTTGATTTTCGGTCGATTTCGATTTCGATCCTATTTGATTTCGGTTTGTTTTGGTTTTTCAATTTCGGGTTAAATTCGGTTTAGATCGGTTTATTATCAGGCTTGAACCATAATGAAATCTTACATTCATAACCTGTAGTGACAAAAGATTTGAAAAATAAATACTTTAAATTTATGATTAAATCGTGGTTTATCATTGTAAAGGAAAGAAAACTAATGTTGAAACCGATGGATAACTAATTAATAAGAAGATAACTAACATTGAAATCACAAAATTAACCGTATTATCCAATTATTCATTTAACTATCCAACTAGTTTTTTATAGTGAAAAAGGAAATCAATACAATTTACAAATCAATTTCTCTATTCATAACCTCGTACTCATTGATTTGTAACAATTCCCCTTGCAATAAAAAATATTCTCACTAATATTGTAAAAATGGATAATCAATTCACCAATTTATAATCTCATAACCATTTATCTTTTTATCGGTTTCATTCGGTTTGATTATTGGTTGGTTCGGTTTGGACTGGTTTTAAGCCTGTCCCAACATACCTCAATCCAAAACCAATCCAATAAGGATAGGTTTGGTTCGATCTATGTTTTCTCGGTTGATTTCGGTTGATTTTTGTCGATTTTATTGATTTCGGCTAGGTTTTGACACCCCTAGTTGTATGTTATGTCCCTTAGTTCTTATTATCTCACCATAGTCTATCCCCTCTTAATTGATATAGGTAAGATAAGGTAATACAAGTTAGGCTTTGAACCAAAGACATATCCAACGAGTGCACGTTCCCATCGATTCTGCTCGTCAACCAAATCAGCAGAAGAGCAGCGTGCCACTTTCCGACCATTGACCAGTTTAGGCTCGACAAAAGGAATGCTAGCATCAGCCTCAACCATTCCATTGTGAAGGAACAGACTCGCCCAGGATTTCTCGGCATCATCATGCCCATGTTCAGCGTTAGGAGAAGGACGTTGGACCACCGGAGATAAGCTGTCAGTGGCCATACAAACGACTGTGTGAAAACACCACAAGCAGATTGGACTATTTGACTGATCAATCCAATTTATACGAGGGTAATTTACAGTGCTACCCCCTAGAGAATACCACTATTAGAGAGATATACTGTATATAATACCAAATTACGCTCACACCCTTTGCTATTAGTGAGACTTTGAAATGTCGATTTTACCCTTTTCTATAATATGATATTTTCCACCCTTTTATCCCTATGTTAACCTCTTGTTTCCCTCTCTCTATACATAGGAGTGGTGAGGAGACAACCAAATATCCGAGTAAGAAAAAAAAAAGACACCTTGAGAAAAGAAAGAAAACTAAAGAAAAGAAAGAAAGAAAGAAAAGAGAATAGGGCCAAAGCCTTGCTCATGAAACTTTGGTTTCAAGCTCCTACTCTTGAGACTTGTTGCAAGCCAATTCCCAATACGAAACCCTAATTCAAAAGCCAAATTCCCATATCTGAACCCCTTTCAAGTTCAAAAGCCAAATTCCTAGATCTAAAGACTTGCTCGAGTGTGAAGGCGGAATCTGATTCCAAAGTTATAGTCTGAAGCTCTTGAAATACTTGAAATCGGTATCATCGAAATTTCCTATTGGTGTGGAAACTTTGCCCAAGTTCTTTACCTAGTACTTTTTCCTCCCTAGTGCAAAAAAATTTCCAAAGCCTTTATCCATTTCTAAACCTTGGTACAGAAGCTCTGTCAAAATCCCACCAAAGTGTCGAAAGATCTAGTTCCTCCAAGAAAGAGAGAAGAAGGCTAGGCCTTTCCCTTGAGTCTGGGTAGTGCCAGAAAACACACACATGGAATATGGGGCCTCCCCCTTGTTAGCTATTTATTCACGTAGATTTTATCATTTTATGCATTATTATTTTTTTTTTTGTAAGTAAAATGAATTAAAAGAAAAGAAAAAGATAAACTATAAATAGAGGCAATCCTAGAGAACCCCCTTTAGACATGGCTAAAAGAGGGGAAGGGATCCCAAGGACAAGCAGGACAGGCCCTGCAATCAAGTAATAAAGACTATAACATAAATAACATAGAAAAAATTATATCCAGAAATAGGTAACTCGGCAAACATCCCCTTTTATAAGGTCTTGAAGATCATCTAGGATATTAGGAGGATAGAAGATAACTTCAACAATAGATGTGCAAATGAGGCCAAAAAATATGTTGCCTGATTTTTCTCTCTCCAAACATTTATAATCTCCTTACACGTAAACATAGAACAAAGATGCAAAATTCTACTTTTAAAGAGCATACTCAAAGGTATATTCTTACCATTAAGAATATCAATTGCCAACATGGAATCAGAATTGACACCTCGAAGCCTTTGTCAATATATAACAAATCACTCTTTAGATTGCAAGCAATTCCATGGCATGGAGGGCAACTCCTCACCCAAAACCTGCATAAGCAAGGATGGTTGCCTCTTTCATCCCAAATCATCCCACCATATGAAGCCTTGTCTTCAGAAAACGCACCATCACAACTTAGAGCAATCATGTGGGGGGGGGGGACTGACCCAAGTGCAAGCCTTTAGAACTTTAATCATCCAATTAATTTATAACCCCCAACTATCTACCAATATCTAATTTCTTGCACTATGAACTCCAGAAAGTGGAATAGTAGAGCACCTATAAAGGATATCATTTTTAATAGTAGCCACAATCTAGAGTCTTATTCTGGTCTTGTTTCCAAAGATCTTGAAATTTCTCTCTATCCACATATGTTGTACGGTAGCACAAAGAGCCAATTTTCTACTACAATAGATCATCACCTCTAAAATAAATAATGGACCCACACACACTTCCAAAATTAAGGCCTTCCATCTTGTGAGCAAAGTGAGTAAATATCTCTCTAGACTCAAGATATAAAACTACATTAAAAAAATAAATGGTTCGGCATTCAAGATCATTAACAAAATATGCAATGAGGTGAACTTAATTTCCTATGAATTAGTTGCTCCTTTGTAGGCACAACATCAATAAGGCATCTCCATAAAGTGAATGAATGTCTAGGTATAATATTAATAAATCATACCAAATCATACTAATCCACTTTCCTTGAGGTACCTCTAAAATATTCAAGGATTTAATAGTAAAGAGCGGAAAAGTTACTGTCCAAAACCAAACTATTATCAATATTATGGAGTTTCTTTAATTTGTTACTCCATCTAGGTTTGATAAATTCCAAACATGAAAGAAGATTAGGGGCAGTCACCATCCCTCATAATATCCTTCAAAGGCCAATATCGAACTTGCATCATAGCGTATTCTATTTTCAAATCTCTTGATTAGTACTCCAAAAGGATGCTACCATCCCAGAAGATAATTTGAGCTACCATCACGTGAAGTGTTGGATATAAGTCTCAACCTTATCCTTATAAAATTTTCCTCGGACCAAACATTTTTCTTGATCTTCTTTGTCAAATTGAATCTTGCTTCAAATACATTTATGCCCATTTAACCCAATCATCTTTTTTTCCGCTTATCCACCTTCATAATGCGGCCCAGTCATGTCATTGATGCACTTTATTCTACCTCCTTCTTGCTTTGGCCAAATAGCATCTTGAAATAAGATGGATTTTCTTCTCAAAGAGATGGACCGGCCAAAGAAAACTTAAAAAGTGGATTCTAGCTTGGAGATGAGCTTTCTTGATAAAGCAAAATTCGGAAGATGTAACTTCAGCAAGAGGAAAGGAGTTGAAATGACCGAAATAAGACAAAAGTCTAGCTTTCCATCCTCCTCCTTCTAACACCAAATGAAGAAATGGGGCACAATGGAGAGATAATTTTCTTGAAATAAAATGGGCATCAAGATACCTAAATAGATAACAGTTCGGTGAAACAAATTCTAGTAGTTCAATCTACTAGTTTGGGTGGCCTCCTAAAATAATAGAGGTTTAGCTTTATTGAGATGCCCGGGGAAGCAAACTCTTTTAAAACCTCAAACTAGATGTAACAATTGCAAATGGCCTCACAAAGATCATTAGGTCATCTCTGAAAATAAGGTGAGAGAGGTGAGTGTCCTTACACCAAGGCAACAACCAAATCTTCCATCAATCTCTCTTTCTCATCATACGAAAATAACTCATGGCCAAAGTGAAGAGATAAGGTGATAGAAAGCCCCCTTGTCTTTACCCAGTCCATTAGAGGAGTAACCTAAACTCCCCATGAGGACAAAACATAAAGTGCTAACACATGCCTTAACTTGACCAAAAATTTGGAAAGCCCATTTTCCATCACCTCAAACAAGAACTTCTTGCATATTGAGATAGTCCTACATCGGTTTGGATGACTCAACTATCATGTATAAAGTCACAAAGCCACCCCCTTCAAGCCAATAATGGTGGCATA